>OMKZ01002121.1:48702-64129 GCA_900302535.1 Neoniphon sammara | reverse complement strand
CGCACCGGGAGGCCGCAAGGTCAACAACATCTGGGGCTCTGTGGTCCAGGAGCAGAGCCAGGAGGCCATAACAGCAGAACTGGGCATATTTGGCATGGAGGGGGAGGTCAGCATGTCTAGCCGAAATGTGGAGACATACAACTACGTCCTGGCACGCAAGATCATGGAGAAGGAGAGGGAGGAGGAGGAGCAGGTGAGGAATCAAGGAGAAGTGTCCATGCTGGACGCCCAGCTGGATGAGTACATGAGGGGCGAGGGGTCTCAGGAGAGCGGAGGCGGCGAGGCCAAGAGGAAGAGGCCAGTTAAAGAGAGACTGGGCCCCGTGGCTGAGATGGACATCAAGGGCCGATATGAGATCACAGAGGACGACACTGATGACAGGGTGGTGGACGAGATAGCACACAGACTGAGAGAGCCCAAAAAGGAACTGATAGAGCGGGTTGTCCGGGTCATCGGGAAGAAAAAGGCCATAGAGCTACTTTGGGAGACTGCCACACTGGAGGAGAACGGAGGGGTGTACACCCTGGACGGCAGCAGGCGGAGGACGCCCGGCGGGGTGTACCTCAACCTGCTGAAGAACACGCCCAGCATCTCCAGGGCGGAAACCAGGGAGATCTTCTTTGACGAGACCCAGAAGGAGTACAAGAGCAAGAAGGCCGCCCAGAAGCGGAGGAGGCACCTGGTGGCCAAGAAGATGAAGCAGGCCATCAACACGCTGAACCTGCAGGAGCACGACGACGTCTCCAGAGAGACTTTTGCCAGCGACACCAACGAGGCCTTGGAGTCCCTGGAGGACGTGGCTGAGGAAGACGGACAGGCAGAGGCTGATGCGGGCGCCGAGGACACGGCTGTGGTCTACAACTCCACAGATCTGGAGGTCTTTTGAGACCAGCGAGGTCGTTTTGGACTGAGAAGCTGAACACTGAAAGCACTGTAAAATTACTGTCTTTGCTCAAACCGAGTGCCCGTTTTCTTTACTTTAGTAATAAAAGGAGCTTTTGTTAACAGAAAGGGTTGTCTCATTTTCAGCACTTTTGTTTTCTTGGTTTGGTATGGCACACGTTTGTATCTTAAACACATGTTAAGGCAAATTTAACAATTGGATTGTTTTTTATTTGCAATAAAATGCTGCTTTCCCTGAGATCACACAATCAAATTGAACAAAAAAAAAGTCAAGAGACTGTACATTTGGGGATAATAATGGATTTGTCTTAGTCTATTTTCGTTCAGTTTTCTTACATTTGAATTAATAATGAGGTATTGATTTATTGAATTCATCTATATAATTGTATATGTTAAAACATAAGTAAAAGATTCATTATGAGTAAAATGGTTCAAAGAAGTGTTGATTTGTGGGCATAGGGTAATTTACATACTGAATAAGAATTTTTTTTTTTTTTTTTTTTTTTTTTAGTATGGTGATAAATGTCCTGCATCAAAGTGGCTCCTAAATGATGGAGTGTGTTATCAGCAGGTCAGTATGTCTGGGCCCAGTATCATAATGAATCTAATTAACTCAAAAGAACCTAAGGAAAAAAAGAAAGGAAAAAAAACATCCTAACCCACAAAATATAATTTGTCCAACTTGTTTCAGTGAATCTATTTGTCCACTAGATGGCAGACACACTCTTCCCCTCAAACACTGACTGCTTTTCAGGGTTTTTTTTGTTTTTTTTTACAGTTTAATCATGGCATATAAACTCAGTGTCATCAGGTTTATTTGTTTCTATTATGCATGCATTCAGTTATTAAAGTAGATATTTTTCTTCATGAAAGCATGTTTCATCACATTATTTTAGATCAGATCTCTGATCTGAAGATAGGTCAAAGGTTAATTCTGCTACTGACAATGCTATAAAATAGAATAAAATGTGATGAGAGGGTGCTACAAATTACCATATAGTCTAGGTTTCTTGGTTTTCCTTTGTCAATGTGTTGCTAAGGACAATGAGATGATATTACACACCTAGAATGATAAAAAAAACAAAAGATGCTTCTCATTAAAGGTTCTTGTGAGCTGACTCCATCTGTCTTTATCAAAACAAGCTGCATTCAATGATATAAATAACTCAGTTTAGAACCAAATTAGGTTCACATTATCAGTGCAGGTTTGTCAAAACTAGTTTTTCCATACTAGTTTGTAAGAATATTATCCGAGAGGAAACCCAGCTGCTACAAAGTAAGCCTTTACAGCTCGAATCATGGCTGTAGGTGGAAAGGCCTCGGCCATCTTTGACATGCACTCTGTTATACACTCAAGTGCATGGTAAACATTGCCAAAAAACAAACAAATAAACAGTATGGTTGGTTGTTCCAATAACAGGAGGAACAGTGGAAAACCTTATAAATTGTATTAATCATCCTCCATCACAAGATGTCAAGGCAGACAGCAGTCAGCACATCTGCTCACGTCATTTTGTCCGGTGAGAAATTTCTACAAGATATAGCTACAAATTTATGTAACAAATTCACAACGGTTGCATACACAATACTATCTTTGACTTTTGTTGTTTAGCAACAACAGTGCTCTGTTGTGTTCCTACGTTTTGCTGACTTTTGCAAGTTTTTCTCAACAGTAACTGTATTAAACTTCACTATTCTAAAAGACAAACTAAAAGAGCATCATGAAAACATACATGTTGACTCTGGCTAAGTTTTTAATGTGTTCATGTAGGCTAATCAGTGGGCCTTTAAGACGAGGCAATGATCCTCCAACATGGCGTCAGGTACAGTTGATATTTAGACAGTTTCTTAAAGTGGACAAGAGGAGACTCTTCCCAGTTCCAGTTTGTTCTTGTGTTTACCGACGACGACCAGAGGGGGGCAGCAAAGGCCTGGTTGTGGTGGTGGAGACAGTTTGAACATAATATGGCTGTGATGCTCTTTGCTAAGGCAGCTAGGGAATAAAATTTAGGCTGCATGCTTTGGTTTTCAAGGCATACTGTGTGATATTTCAGTCCAGTGTCTCATTTGAATGGTCAGATTGTGGATCCTCAGTATTATTATCATTATTAGTCTCATATTCACACAATAAAGAAACACACAGCTGAATTCATCATAACACTGAAGCTACATCTGGTAGCAAAGGGGTTGATAGCAATCTTTGTATCTAAAAGGTTTAAAAAGACCTCATCTTTTTTATTCCACTCTGTGTAACTTATTTAGTGAAATAAATCATTCTACCGTCCAGCATTTGCTTTACAAATCAGGGTTTTTACTTAAGCAAAGCAGCACCTCTGTAAACAAATGTCCCCTGCTAACGCAAACTGCATCTAATCAAAGTAAAAGTACACTGTCGCCTCACGCAGCTCCAGGGGGAAGAATGAAAGGCTTTAATGGTGGCGGTGGATTTGTCGAACTGAAACGCCTTGGAAACGATCATTATCTCGGTTCATGGCTGCCACATGAAAGGCCTGGCGAAAAAAAAAAACATGTTTGATAATCCCACCACTTATGGCTGTTTTTATATTTGCTGGCGGATATGTCTTCTCTGATAAGCTGCCTCTGTGTACATTGTGATTCGCCGCACCAATTAGGCAAGCTGATTAAGGTCTGCAAAAAGGTGCAGGGATCATTTCCCGCAATTGAGTTTTACTGTCTGCCGGGTTACTGCTGCTTGGGTGCTGGGCTTTTTGATCCAGAATTCATTGCTCCTACAACTCATTGCACACACACTTGTTGTATTGTTTGCCGGTGCATTCACGGTAATGGCGATCAGCGTGGGATTATCAAAGAAAAACGTGAATCGCAGGAGGTGACTGATGTTCTGCGCTGTCTTATTCATGTGGAATTGTCACAGGCTCACCGTCTCTGGTCTCAGGACCTCTGTATCTGTCACCTGGCAACGAACCTGTTGCCTGGATACAACACGCTGTTTCTTATTTCCATTAGATCAAACAGGACCGGGGTTGAAAGACTCGTATCTCTGGACAGGGGAGGAGGTGCTGCACATGATGTCAGCGCTGAGAGAGAGAGAGGCTGTCAAAGAAAATCCCTCCTGTCTTCCGAGCTTAAAAAACGGGCTTTTGTCGCCTCACTGCGCAGAGGATTAGTGTTATTTTGACACTGCTCTTCTTTCAACACATCTGCTCACGTGTGCGCTGACTCATAGTTGAACGTTTCACCACCTGGTGCGTCACGTAGCAGGGAAAAAAAAAAATCACATGAATCCACCATTCAAAGATTTTTTTCCCTCACTCAAATGATCCCACAATCAAAGCTAAAATGAAATCTAAGTTTGTCGGTGAACCTCTGGCAGGCAGAGCTAATTTTGGAGACGCTGATCGACAGGCGAGAACGCCACCGCAATTAGAGGAGGGATCCGCGCACAGGGGTGGAGAGGTTGCCATTTGCAATCCCTCTTTCTTTCAAAATTAAATATATTTCCCGGGCGACTGGGAAAGGCCAGAAGTGCGGCAGTAAAGGTGATTTAGACGGGGAGGGGGAAGCTATTTCAGGCCCTGATAACATCACCAAATGATTTCCTCCAGAGGAACAACACGGTTTATTGGGAACAGACGCTGACTCATCATTTTCAAAGAAACATAGGTAACCCACTTGAGGAAAAAAATGGGATGATGGATCATGTTCACAAAGTGTGTCACCGCGGGCGATGACATCAGTCCTTCCCAGAGTGCAGATGGGAGCAGCAGTGGCAGCGATGCTCAATTGTGCGGCGTCGAGGCCCGCAAGTCTGCAGGCTTTGAGTGATTGTAAGGGATCAAAACCAGCAGACTCTTAGGCCACTTGGGCACAAAATCGGCGTTTTTGGTCACTGAAAATGCAACTTTTTGAAAACACCCTTTGGAGTAGGATTTCTTTAGCCATGTGGACAGTGAAAACGGTGCAGTTCGATAACGCTGACACTTTGCTTCGCTGCACATGCTCATATTGGAGATGTTGACGTTGACCACAGCAGCGACTTTCAGCGTTCTCCGTTATTTTCAACAGTTTCGTATCATTTGTATGGTCAGTAGGAGCTCTGCTGTGGTCGTCTGTCTATTGATGACTCACACTTGTTTTTGTAATCCCAGTTTTGGACTTCATTGGGACATTTTTTTTTTACCCTATCTGTATTTGCATTTGTGTCACAGCAATGGCAACAAATCGTCCCTGTTAGCCCTCCACTTCTTTGCACAAGCTCTCACAGCGGAGACTGTGAATTTATGCGTTCTTGTTTATACACAAGCAATGTCTAAACTTTTCTTTCCGGAAAACGGAGAAAGAAAAATGTTCAAAATATCTGTGTAGGCGGGGTTAGAGAAGCAGAGCTGTGACTGGAATTTTTTCACTCAAATCTTGGACTTCCTGTACAAATATAGACAGGAAAATAAAAGTTTTCCGTCCCTCAAGATCAACATTTATGGTGCCATTGAGACAGAAGCCTACAGCTGGACTCCCAAATTTCTGATTAATTCTAATTCTGAGAATCACTGGAACTGACTCCCGGCTCCCGGGTTAAATCATTAGAGGAAACTACTTTTGAACAGCATTAGCAATAGTTATTTTTCATCATTTGACAATACAAGCATGATCTTATTGACTCCACCTCATCCATACCAATCCACACTCAGCTCAGTATGCCAGGCGGCATGTGTCACAGACATAAAAACATCGACTCTGTTCAACTTCCACTCCCAGTTTCACTGGCTCATGGCCGACCTCGACACCTCGACATGAAATTGACCCTTTTGAGCTCCAGTGTCCATTACTGTCTTGAGTAAGTTACATACCCTCTAGTGGACTGAACTGTAGAGCTGAAACAATTTGTCATTTATCAACTTCCAGCTTCATTAAGATCACTAAGACTTACTTTTCTCCGTTCATATCATTACAAAGCTTTATTTAAGGCAGCTGGCCATAAGGACGCAATACAAAGACATCACTCGGCACGTCCCATGTCATTATTTTTGAAGCTTTATCACTAAATGACCAATCAACTGGTAGAAAAAATAATCAACAGATTAATCGACGATGAAAATTATTAGTTGTAGTCCTTGTTGACTGTAGGCTAGTTTGAACCAAGAAAATGCTACGTAAGATGATGCATGACGAATCAGTGTTCCCTGGGTAAATCGATGTAGATGAATTTGAATTTCATTTTGGAATACAGGGCAAATCTACAAGGTCTAAATTAATAAGGATATGGGATGTTTTTCACTCTGTATTCACTCAGTTCCCTTTGGGATTTGAACTGAATTTGAATCTTGACTTGTGCAGCTTTGTTTCCTTTTAAGCGTTTTTTTAATGTTACATGTGTCCATTACAAAATAAAAAGGGCAATAAAATGAATTTTTCCAAAGCTCCCCCTCTGCCTTGCATTGCTGAGGCAGGCCAAATGATGTGACAATCTAATCAAACGAAGCATGAAATTGATGACAGACTGACAAGAAATCCACACAATCAGTTCAAACAAAGCGCGATCCTTTCAAACCAAGCGTGAAATTGATTAGGTACAGCGACAAGAAATAAGAAGAAGAGGGAAATAATTCTGTAAAACTGATGACCTCCATTAAAAAAACACAAAATACACTAATTACATGAACTGAAGAATAATACTTAAAGGAACATAGGACCATCATGAAGTGTAATGCCTGAAATGCCACAAAATCTTCATTTTCTGTAGTATTACATGAGCAGACTGTAACAGCCAGGATGTTTCAGTGACATACTGCAACGTATTTTTGTCTACAAAGACAGTATTTCATGTGTGGTGTAGAAAAACTGACCTCATATCAGCATACTGGGAGTTGGTTTGGGATATACTCTTAGCTCTCATTCAATTTCTCACTCCTTAGCATGAGACTCTTGCATGACCATCACAGGAATATTGCACTAAGCCCCCCTGGCCTTTGCTCTCCTTATAATTACTTGTAATTCTTGTTATTTTAAGCTTATTCTACATTTGCATTTACTGTTTGTTGTTCTGGATAAGATTGTTAGTTAAAATGCCTCAAATGTGAATGTAAAGATAAAGTGTTCGATCTGTGTTTTAGTGATATTTTGGACACACTGGCAATTCTTAAGTTGACATCATTGCTAAACATAAAACAAGACTAGGTGAAAGCCTACTATATGGCTGGACCATGTATGTATATTTTGTTCTTAGCATGCAACAAATTTGGAATAAGCTGTAGTCAATGGCCATGGAGAAAGGAAAAAAGGGAGAGGGTAATAAAAAAAATGACCGGGAGAGGGGGAAAAATAATGCACTGAGCTCTTCCCCCCTCTCCCGGTTGGTCTAAAAACTGAAAGCTGATCAGAAAAAAAAGGAGGCTTTGCACCAAAAGGTGAGCACATATACTTAAAAAAGGGAATTAGTAATAAAGTCTCCTCTCAAAAAAGCCTGTCACTATTTGAGGAAATACAGTATGGCTGCCAATGTGGGTTAAAAGTCCATATATATATAAATATATCTTCGCAAATAAGCATGCAAAAATTGTAAAATCCATTGGAATATCTTAGTTTAATGTAGATGCATATCATATCACATCATATCACACAACAGCCTTGTATGATATGTTTGTAAGAGGTGCGACATGGAAAACAGCAGTATGACATTTTCCTTTTTTAACGACAGGTTTCATCACTTCTGTTAATGCTGAGTCACTGAAAATGTGGTGAGTCAGTGTGTTTGTGTGTTTGTTTAAGCGTTAGGACCCAGTAAAGAAAATGTAAAATCATAACTGCAGTGTCATTCTCAGCTGAATCTGTGGATTAGACCTGAGAATGAAGTTAAAGTGTGAGTGGGTAGAAAGCCACTTTGTGCAAATGTACCTCCACTGCCACTGGTTTCCTTTTCCACGGCACTTGATGAACTATAATGGGCATGTTTTGAAGCTTTTCTTTTCAGTTATGTTCCTTGCAGCGTGATGTGGGTGGCCTTTTTTTGGTCACAGTTAAACAGCCAACTATGCCAGTGCTATTTTTGACTGTTTCCTCACAAAGCTTCAAGAGTATATGACATAACTCCAATCAACAGCTCGCCCTGGATATTTTGACACAGACTGGGTAACACATTTGCTGTGATGTGGAACAACCTGAATTATAAAACAGAAAAAGGATTCCCTTTCATAATATTGTGACAAACTAAATGCGAGTTAGTACTTTTTTTTTTTTTTGGTACTGTGCCGCTTAGTGGGTAGAGAAAGACGATATCCCTGCCAAGGTTAGGGGTTCAATTCCCTGAGCAGCCCAGTGGGCAGTGCACATTATGCCCATGATCCTGAATGGTTTAATCAATATTTGTGTACATTAGCAAGTCTCTCCCAAAGCGAGACAAAATGAGAGCCAAAACTCTGATCTGTAATATCCTCAAGCAGTAATTTTTGGAGCTGCTTCACCAACAGATGACTGACTTTGTGGAGACATTAGCAAAACTCATGATGGCTTTCTAGATGGTTTGTACCACTGTTGAAATTAATTTTGTGTCATATTGATCTAATCTATATGGAAATCTAATACATGAACATATATGTCTCTTTGCTAGAAGGTCATATAGGTGCACCCAAACCTGCTCAACATAACATGACAGCTCAAAAACTGGGGAGGATGCATATATTTTGTAATATATATTCATGTATAAAAATGTGCCAAATGAAAATATGTTTCATATATCGGTATTTAATGTGAACATATATATACCATATGTGGAAATCTCTAACATATACATATATTTCTGCAGTGGTTTATGGTTTTTTAATGCACCAAGTCATGTGGCCACAACATTAAAGGAGCCCTACGCGATTTCTAGCAAAATTTTGTCTTTGTGTTTTACCTGTATCGTATCAAACACTTTGAATCTTTGTCTCATGTGACATGTACATTACTGAAAACATATTTGAGAAAATATCTTACTTTTTTAAACAAACTATTTTTATGCTCCAAAAGTAAACCCCAGTCCCAGTATCTATTGCAAATCACATGACCTCCCCCATGATTAGAAGCTTTGCACACATCACCAATAAGTTCTCTCATGCTCTACGTAGTGGTGGTGATGTAGTGTGTGTTTGTGTGTGTGTGTGTGCATGAATGAGTATGAATGTATGAATGAGCTCATCCACCTCTCACATGTATCTAAAGACCACTCAGGGTGATCAGAGCTATAACACACAACCACTTCCCTCTGAGAGACGAGGCGCACCATACAGACGAGACTCCGCAGGATAGACATGTCAGTGAATGAGAAAGCCTTGTCAAGCGCGCCGAGTGACAGATTGCTCTGAGAACACCATTAAGTGCCCAATTCAGAGCAGAATGAGGGATCATTTGCATACAAATAGTGTGCCTATATGAAGCAGTGATGGATGAGGACACCAATATAGACTCTATCACCGTTTCTGCCTTTTTTTCCACCGGCTTGAAGGACACGAAAGCCACAAGTGGGTCTTGCAACCGGCAGATCACAGCAAGGCCAGAGAGAAATGGCCGTATTGGAGATTTAGTCATACAAAGATTTCTCAAAAGCAGAAATAATCTCACTGGTTGAGATAAACTTCCATGGGTGGAACCACAGAGCCATGATGAAAATAGCACATAAACTGATGCTATTTGACATGTATTTGGGGTTATAAAGTGTCTCCTTGTAGGCGTCACATACTTGTTCAACTTCATGTAAAGTCTACATAAGGTCACGCACTCTTGATTGGTTGATTATAAGGGATATCTGTGCATGGGAAATCAACAACATTCACATCAGTGCAGAAGTATAAAAGCACTGCCACATTGTTTACATTCCTGCTTTATGTTAACCGCTCGTTTGACTATAAAATGTACTTAAGCAACAGCAGAGACTTAATTTTTTGAATCCTTTTTCAAGTTTAAGCCCAATTAACATTAATAACAGACTGAAGACCTTTGAAAAGACAAGAAGCAAGAGAGGAAGCTAAGATTATAAAGCCTAGTGCCCCTGCTGAAAAAATGCAGTTTGCTAGTTAGCTTAGCTGGCCTTCCACATTCAAAGTAGCTGTACTAGCCAAAAGCTCTCTAGGTAAGCTAGTTAGCTAGCTTGTTCACCCTCCAAGGTCACGAATGCCATGCTCATGAATGAACAAAAAATAAGTTACTGCCATTTATATCTTGACCAGAGTTCCTTCTGTCCCTTTCTAGTTTGCAATTTAGCTAAAACTTGTGGATCTTTGGCTGCGCCCTTTGAGATTTAGCTCAACCAGTGAGATTTTGTCTGCCACCAGAACAGCTGTGAAATGTTTGTTCTGCATATCTAAAACTCAAATCTGCAAGGAAAAGCAGAGGACAAATCTGCTTGCTGCTCACCGTCCCACACTGTTAAAAACGTGTCATTTGCAATACCTCTCCACCTTTGTATTTGTTCAGTTTGCCTTGTATTAAAACCCACACATACCGACAGCACCTGATGTTGTCACTTTAAACTAACACAAATGTGCGTCATGCCAAGCCACGAGACACATGGACATGCTGAGATCACACTGATGTGTTGTTTTGCGTGCAGCCTCCAGCCGGGTCCCGCTGACATCTCTCTTCATAGGTCTCTCTCTCTGTGCCTGCTAAATGTTTTGGCTCGGACCAGGTGACGGCGTCCTCAGAGTGGATAGCGATCTCATTAATCTCCCGGGTGACTTCGCCACCCCTGTCATCCCTCTCTGGCCCTCAGATAATGGGGTTCCATTATGTCGGACAGTGTGTAATCGCCCAAGATCACAGACCACTCGGACTGCTTTCGTCCCATCATGGCCCCTATAACGCTCTGGGCGCTGCACATGTCTCACATTAGTCTGCCACATCAGAGAGAATATAGGTCACCGGTATGGCACGCTGTGAGATGGCACGGGAGATTTGGTGTGACCTACAAATTGCGAACTCTTGAGTGAGATTTCATGATCCCAGAATCAACAGTTACTAAGCAGCAATTTTTACAGTGATCAAGGAAATGATGTCATATATCCATCCAGTGAATCCGTACTCTGTTACCTTTTCCAAACAGATTGTTCCAAGTTGTTTATACCATCGGTGCTCATCCTTCTCCAGAGTGATTTACAGATTGAATGAAAGCACATCTTATTTACTCAAGTTCATTTAGAGCCCCAAATCCCTGTTTACAGTCTCAAAGGGCTTTACAGGCCGACAGGTTTACAACAAACAAATCAGGACGACACCCCCTGACTTAAACTCTCATAGCAGGCAAGAAAAAAAAATCCCCCAAAAACCCTACAGATAAAAGGGAAAAACGGAAGAAATCTTGGGAAGGTTAAGTTAGCGAATTAGACCAAATCAGAATACAAATCAAATATCACAAGTTACAAAACATAGAGCCAAATATCAAATTAAATGAGCCAACTACATTAGATCAGAGCAGGGATCAATATTTACTCCGCAACATGGCTGACCATTTATCAATTATCCAATAGATACAAAAGCCTGTGCTTTTTACACACAAATACAGTAAGATGTAAAGGTATCACTTTATTTGGACTGTCTATTGTTAATATTCAACTTAGTATCAACTTTGTATCAATTTAGTATCAACCAAACTGATAAAAAAAATGATACAAAGTTGAAAGTCAGCTCATTGTCTACTGAGTCGAGTGTTTACATTGAGTCAATTGTGAAACTGATACAATGTATTCATTTACCACAGCAAGGAAATGAGCAACACTGCAAGAGAACATGTGAAATTAGAATAATCAGTCATTCAGTTTTACTTTTATCTGAAACTAAAATCAGTGTAGTTCTGATGTTTTAGATGTATTGATTATATTATGATTTAAAAAACATTTTTAGCACTGTTTTTAGCTATGTTGAATATTAACACTAGACAGTCCAAATAAAGTGTGAAGACTTCAGAATAAAACATGCATCCAAAAAGCCTCCCGGTGTTTTGTTTTGTTTTTCGGGAGGGGGGAATTAATATCTCCCCTCTGGTTCCCTCGCTGACCTTGTCCAAGCCAATAAAAGAAAAGTCTGATATAAAATGTTTAGGCTCCCTAAATTGGATTTTTGATGTCGCCCTGCTTTATGGAGCTTCTGTGTTCAATGAGGCAATCTTTCAGGGAGCATTTCTCCAATATATATATATGTATTTTTTTTTTTTTGCATGGACAGCTACTCACATAAATCATTTTTTGCTTTGCAGGTTGTTAAATTAATAAGATTATTGACCAGTAATATGATTTTCATGATTTAGACACACACAGATCTAAAATAATACTGTAAAAAAATCATTAAAATAGCTGAATACTGGATCTATCCTTATTTTCATTTAAACTGAATTTGACCCCAGACTCCACCGGTGGGATTTCCTCCTTTAACTGAGCCCAGATGACTCAAACATCCATCAGGTAGCTGAGATAAACAGAGTTTAGCTGCTGAGTCGACCCAAAGAAACGCTTTGTTTTGGCTGCAAACGTCTGAGTCACTCTTGTCGCCTGAGATTGTCTGATAGAGACATTACAGCAGACGTTTTCCTGACACAGAAGAAAAAAATAAAACTGCTGAGCTCACGTCGTTCTTTCGGGGGATAAAAGCAATCCACCGAATAGCAGACGCTGTGTTACACTGTGAATTTTTGATCCCATATCGCAAGTGTCAAATTAAAGTTTGCTGTCATCAAACTATTTGGCGTCGTTCAAGCTCGAGGCTGAGGGGAGTGTGTTGTGTCCTGACTCCTTTTGGGCTGATTTACAAGAGTGTGTGGATGAGTGCGCTCTGCAAGGAGAGGCGGTAATTGAAGGGAAGCGCTGTCCAGCATGCCCGGTTATCAGGCTGTGATTGGTCGGCGGTTCGTTTGGACTTTTAATGACATCAGTGTCAGACGCAACATGCTGACTGCACTTCAGATCAGCCATACAGACCCCATTACACTAACTGTGTCTCATCTGAGAGGTGGCAGAAACGTATTTACACCACTATGCATAGGACAACATATGCATCTATATATGTGTGTGGTGTGTGTGTGTGTCATGCTTCAATGACAAACACACTGGAGGAGTGGGAGGAGGAGGAGGAGGAGGAGAGCGATATGAAGATGAAATGGCTGACAGCCTAATTCACGGCCAGGGAGGGAAGAGATGGATTTGTGCTGGAATTCAAAATGAGGCGAATCAAAGGGTGATGAGCATCAAAGAGAGCGTCAGGTCTGCCAACGTTATGATGCAAGTTCATGTAAATCCAGAAAAAAAAAATACACACGCACCACAAACGAAACGTAAAAACACTTTTCCATGCTAAATACATGTTTATTTTTACATATATCCATAACCTGCATTTGACTTGAGCAGCGCCTTTCTGCAACAACCTGCTGCTGCTTTATGAAAGGGCCACTTTAATATTTAATGATCGAGGATGCAGGGTTAGTATGTGATGTCACTTGGCAAACAGAGAGAGATAGGTGTTATGTAAATTTCAAAGGAATTTCAATTCTGACCTTTAATTATAGCGCCCACATCAGGATAAACAGTGTAATGTTTTCTAAAGATGCACCAATATCACTCGCCAATATCGATACGGGGTATCAGTTGATACCGAGTGCCGATACAACCGATGACTTTCACTGAACAGTGTAGCTTGGACTATTATTTTGAATCCACTGGACAAAATAAGTATAAATAAAAAATCATTCTCTCTCTCGCCATTTGAGAAATCCAGGCTTCTGTGTGCCAAAAATGGAGAAAAGCAAGAGCGATTTTCATTTCTGACATGTCACTCAGGGATTTTGGGATCGGATATTAGTCTTGGGTTAAATCTCCAGTAAGAAAATCAGAGTAATTTGTATGGATGGATCGACTTGTGATGCAAATTATGAGTCAGTTAAAACTTTGGACTTACAAACAGAGCTTTTCAAAATTAGACACTTTTATCATTGATTATAGGCTAATTAGTCTATTTTACTAAATGTGAACACAATGAGAAGATGCTTCATCCCGCCAAGTTGCCAAGTTAATCGGACCAGTTATGTCTGAGATGTTTGAGTATAAAAATCCGGCCTTTAATTACACTGCCTCCATTAGCCCGAGCAACATAATTATATCCCCAAAATGATGATGTCTGGGATATTATGGATTCACCCCAATCGCCGTCATAGACCCTGGCTGTGAATGCAATCACTCGAATATCTTTTTTCAAATGTTTCCAAATTTGCTGAACACATTCACGAACCCTGTTGAACTTGTTGACCCCATGACCTTTCCTCTAGTGCCACCAGCAGACAAAACTCGAGTTGTTTTGGTGATATACCCTGCTGTTGTTCTCTGACAGCACGTGTCTAGTTTTTTTAACATCCTAGAACACAAAAACTAAGATGCATAATCCTTCCCAGTTTAGCTAAAATCAAACCGGTGGTGTCTGAAGTAGCACATGAGATATGACGCCTGATGGTCTTCATGCAAAGCAAATCGTCTCTTTTAATTCCAGCGAGAGCGAGAGAGACGACTGCGCACTGTACATCTACATGTTCAACACGATTATCGAATCATTTTTCATATGAATTGCTCCTAATCTGTGCAGCTCTGTTTAACATTAATTGGCTCATTAAATCACTGCCAGCAGGCTGACACCAGTGTAAGATTAATATGCTCCATCTGTATGATTTGCAGAAATCCTAGCAGCTACAGCGGAGCTGCGGTCTGAACCGCGCGGAGGGGTCGCAAGTTAGATGATGAATACAGGTGAGAACGCCTCTAAATTAAACAAACTTTTTAAGCGCACTCATCTTCAATTAATGTGAAGTGGAAGCGCTGAAACCACGAGGTCAGAGAAATATTGTTCTTTTCCTCAAATGAATCATTGGTCTGGGCTAAAAATAGCCACTGGAGACGTGCAGGCAGAGCGCAAACATCAGTCTGCAAGGAAGCTCGATTAAGTGCTATATTAGTCACTGGGTCTACACTGCAATCACACAAGTGCCGCTGATTGCTTTTGAGTTTCCTCCATCAGAAAATTGCTAAAAGCCCGTAACAGTAAGCATGAACACTGTATTTCCTCACAGGGACGACAACCAGAGGCTGGAGGCTGAAGCTGCAACTGGTTTTCAGAGCCAAGCTGCACAGTGATCCTATCTGTAATCTCTCATTGATCACATACACCAGATAAAACACGACCTTATTTCCGCATAAATTTAACAGGTTTCACAGATTTTCATGGATAAAAACATAAGCCTTTGGTTTATTTGATGAATTTGAAGTTGACATTTAAAATCCCAGTCCCACGTTTCTCAACAACTGCCATATTACAGTTTATTGACCTGTGTGTTAAAAGTGAATTCTGTACAATTGCTGAGGCCCGATTTAAGTGAGGACCTTTTAGACCCAACTGACAAAAAAACATGGAATGAGCACATAATCTAATAGTGAGTCAGGTGACAATGAGAACCATTTAGACTCAACTATCAAATTACATGCTCACTCCGCTTTTTTGTGATTTGAGTCCAAACATCCTCACTGAAATCCACCCTCTG
>OMKZ01002121.1:9944-22383 GCA_900302535.1 Neoniphon sammara | reverse complement strand
AGGGCTGGGGGAACACAGGCCCTAATTTGGATGGGAATTCATTTCGTAGGGACTGAGGGAACATTGGGCTGACCTCCTCTCCTCACTATCAGCAGCCTGAAACTCTCCAACGCTTCCTCCTAAAACTCACTGCGGTGTCTGTAGCTCGACTGGCTCTGTTTGCCCTGCAGCGCTCACCAACCATCACTCCAGAGACTCTCATCGGCCTCTAAAAGGTTTCCAGACTCCGGGGTCAGGCAGCAGATGCAGAAGAGGATAAATAGTCAGCGATTGTGGGGATCAAAACCGGCAAGGCATCCTCAGCCTTTTGCTGTCCACGACCGTGCTGAGTGCTGTTAATGCAGCTTCTATCAGGACTTTCAAATGTATCGCGTTTCAAAACCTTTGCTTCGGCTTATATATTCAAAAGACTCAAGATGTTCTCATAAATACATGCAGAGCCGTTTTGGAGTAGCCTGCACCAGACGGGGCTGGCACTCAAGCCAATCTGTATGTTTCAAGTGTCTGATTTAAAAAAAAAAAAAATCTCCCTCATTCATTTTTCATCTGCCCTCAAAAGCCGGAGCAATCCTTGCACAATTTAGGGTGAAACTGCCACGGTTTAGTAGACAGCAGCTACTTTGAGTCTCCATTTTTTAAAAATCCTGCAGAACCGAGTCGTCACGAGCACACAGAGCCTGATTTTTCTACTTTTGAGATGCCACCATTTTAGCACTGCGATTCACCTCTGTGCCTGTTGCCAAGCAACTCCTGACACTTTGGGGATGCGATGTGAATGCAGGAGCTGCTGTGGTATTTCCAACACTGTTTTGGACTGTGCACCTTAGGTTTTCATGTCATCCAGCCAGACTAAAACATGTCCAGCTTCTGCAATACATAAAGTCTCGCTTCTGGTTGTGTTTTCCACGAAACAGTGGAACCGTGTTACAGTTTCTCTGATGTTGCAGCACTGGATGATAAGGATGGTGCAGCCAATGAACAGCATTCGGTTCTCTTTTCAGAGGCAGCTGCCATCTACCGTCAAACAAACAACCGAAAACAAAATTCATTCATCCATACACTTAACACAAATTCATTCGTAGTCATTCTTACAAGGTTCCCCCACTCACTTGGACATTAAATTCAAGGACATTTCGGTGACTGTCTAGGTTTTGTTTGATGAAAACATATTTGTTCAAGGATTCAAAATTGGTGTCAGGATGTGACACTCGTCAACATTATACTTTTTATTTGGGATCTTTGTCAAATCAATAAATCCTCGTGAAATCATCCATTTACCAGCATATGCCAAGGGAATAGCTTTTCTTTTCTTTTTTAAATATCAAAATCACATTGTTTTCATGGCGTAAATTAAAATTCCACTAAACCCGTTGCAGAATTTTCCATCCCAACATCCTTTTTCAACAGGAAATACAGCAAATTATGGAGGCAAAATGCTCTGAGCTTACAGTTTCATTAGGCAGATTGATTAATTTTGCTGCTATATTTTAATAAAAAGAAACCAAAAGCATTCATGGTTATTGTCAAAACACTTTCAAGGCTTTTTCCACCCTAAAATCCATAATGACTCAAGGATTTTAAAATCCAAGTCTGTTCTACCTGCTGGCACAAATCAGGGAAAATATATATACAAAACATGGGTGGGTCTCTCACTGCTGTGCAGCCATAGCTTTGTTCAAACCCAATGAACTTTATTTTAAATTGTAGTGGAGATCGCAAGGTTTCCAAAGAGCCCAAATCTGTCCTGCTGAATTCCAGGGAAATGTGTATAAAATGATGCACAAGACATGTTGATATTTTCTATTTGATGTAATGCTGCAGCCATAAAACAATGGCATCTTGACTTTGAATATTTCACTCAATCTAAGTCTGAAGGAGCTTCAATGAAGCTGCAACCAGCAGATACACAATATGGATGAGACACTGTCCTACAATATGGAAAATATGTTTAAAGAGGTAAAATCAGGGTTTGAGGAGTTGAAGAAATCTTTCTGATGTTGTAACCCCTTTTTGCACATCTCAGATCTTAAAAATTGTGTGCTTCTCTTAATTTCCTCTCCCCCTTTGTGATCAGTATAGATTTAATAATGGAAATCAATAAGGTATAATGACTTTAACCTGGATTCACCTTATGAAAAAGAAATGTTACTAACATTTTGCACATCAGCATACAGTGTAATAGAGGGTTAACAGAGACTCTCTTGTCTCTCTCTTACCACAGTGTGATTAAGGCTAATCGATGGTCAGTTAGATAAAGAAAACGATTGCAGAGTGAGATCAAAATCGTTAGCAGCCTGTAGGTGCCAGCTCTTCAAAAGAACGAGCTCTCACTGCTGTTTGGAAGTGACATATCACATCTGCCGGTCTGATGTATTGATGTGATCTCACGTTGCAGCCAACTAATCTGATTTCCTAATCTGACATACTGATGAAATCGGCAGAATAACATTTGGCGAGGCTCTCTGCGCTGCTGCCGTTTCTACAGCAACAGGCAAACATCTGACACATTCATTTAGAGACCCTGTTTCCTGCATTCTGCTGACTTTATATGTATGTATGTATGTATGTATATGTATGTACAAAAACTCCATGTGTAAAAAGTAATTTTATTTAAAAAATAGTGATATGAACTTCTACGATCCACATAAAAATCACCTTGGCAAACTTTGCAGAAAGCAGATGCTTTCTCATTAAAACATTAATCAAGAAAAGTGTATTTGTCCCTCTGTGAAAGAATAGCATTTCTTTATTGTCAAATTTCCCATTAACTTCCATGATACATGCATGTTTGGCTCCATAATAAACTAATAATGTAACCACAAACACTATATTTTTGGTGTTTTGGTGTATTTTGTTGATTGTTTAGAAACAGCAATGATGGCAATGCACCTAGATTTTTTGCTATTTTTTTATTATCACACTAATTTCATTTTTATTTTTCAATAAAGTAAATGAGCAGATTTTGAAATTTGTTCCAAATGAGGAAGAAAACAAAAAAAGAAGGGCTTGAAAATCTGAAATCTCCTGGAAACACTGTGAGGGTGGACAAGATACAAGTATGTGCATATTTGCGTGTTCAGCCTATATCCAGTTTGTAAATCTTCTTCCATCGTCTCTTCTTCACACTCGGTGTCTTGAATGCATCACTTTCCTGCTGCACATGAAGTGATGCGTTTAATGTTTCTGCTTTGTTTGGAATAAACTTAAAGAAGAAGAACTGGATAGAGACTCAAACTCTGTCCAAGTCCCGCCCACACTGTTTGATTGACAGGTGATCTCAGAGGAGCAGAAACACCACATCAATGTCTTTGCATTTCGTGGTTTTCCCTCTCTCTGCTACTTTCATGCTCAGGAGTCCGTTGAGGTTGGTTTGACCTCACACGACTCTCTAAGTAAAAAAATAAAACAAAAAAACAAAAAGCCTCTTGCGTTGCTGCTGCATGCACCTCTCTGTCAGTTTGATGGATGTAGCGCCGGCCCGGTCCCGCGTAAATACTTCAGCTACGTCTGCTTGAGAATTCTGCCGGAAAGGACGAACACGGTGCCGTGCGGCGTGGAGAGGGCCGAGGCAGAGCGACGCGGGTGTTTGTGTCAGCTCACACTCTGTCTCACTTTCTCGCTTCCCTCCCTCGTCCCTCACCCCTCTGTCCCGTCTCTTTCTCTTCTTCCTCTCCACCTGACTCAGCGGAGCCTCTTTTGTCTTAGTAAAGAAACAGGGTTGCCACCGCTCGTGGAATTTTGAAAAGTCCATTCCAGACAGGGAAAGTCAGGGGATTTAATAACTTCTTGGAATAAGTCATGGAATGTCATGGAACTTTGTCTGCCTTAAAAAACAAAACAACAAAAAAAAACAGTAACTAGTTATTCACCAAATGTGTTCACTTTCCCTTCAGAATAAGACCTCAGAAGTACTTTTGAAATTTTGGTCAAGAAAAAAAAAGTCATGTTACGTTTATATAGGTCATGGAAATGCAGTCATGGGAAAAAAAATCAGGGTTATTTTAGATTTGACACAGTGTGGAAACTCTGCTTAAAGCTGCACTGGGCGGGAGTTTTCCGTAAAAACACGCCTCAGGGTTCCCACAGGAATTTCTGGACAGTCACCAAGTTTGGAAAAGTTTATTCCAGACCGGAAAACTTGGGACAAGTCATGAAATATCATGGAATCTTATCAGCCTCAATAAAAAAAAAATTAATAATTAGTCATTCATTACACAAATATTAATTTTCCATTGTGTTCATGTTATGTTCACTTTCCCTACAGAATAATAAACTTTAACAAGACCTCTGAATAAGCGTATAAAATTTTGGTCAAGGAAAAAAATGCTTAATGTATGTTTATATAGGTCATGGAAATTAAATATTTTAGTCATGCAAAGTCATGGAAAAGTCAGGGAATTTTGCATTTGACATAGAAACGGGAAGCGTAATGCCTGTCCTATTAGCCTATATCACCAAGTCCTCTGGCTGTCATTCGGGGCCTCCAATGTGCTAAAACTTCCTTGGGTAGCTTTAATAATAATTGTGTTGGTCCTTCAGAGCATTAAGGAGCCTCCACTTCTTTAAAGGATGAAGCAGATTATTACTTAACACTCTGGGCTAATTGGCATTCAACCTAATGACTTGCCGGTGTAGCTGTCTTTGTAATAGTGATTTAAGCTCAGGGGTTTTCAAACTTCCTGGACTCCGAAGTTGATTTCCACTGAGCTGCAGACCAACATCTGAAGTGATTTCCCCCTATGGACCCTGACGTGAAAAGATATTTCAGTTTGTATTAATCTGCTTAGATGTCATACATGAACACTGGCGAATAGATTCAAAGCGGTGCAATTAAAACGCAATGATAAAACAATCATTCACCGTTCTGGGGTCGTTAAAATTTCTAGTGAATTAATTATAGGGAAATTAAACTATCACTCATTTTTGCCAAGGACCCCTAGAAGCTCCTCAGTCTCCATGTTGAAGTCCTTCTTCATGTTTCTGTTATTTTGTCCACTCACAGCCTTGATAGGAACTGTTCCTTCAAAAGTTGCCAGTTACCAGCTGATGAAACTGAAGGGAGGCGAGAGGATTTATGAGCAGCCAGGTCTTTGTCGAGGAGACGTTTCAGGATGGCAGAACCCGGAGCATTTCCATTTCATAATGCCGGCATGCGGAGTCACTTCTCCTCCAGTCAAAACCAGACAGACAGACGTTTGGATCTCGGCCCTCAGCTGTTTGAACAGGGAACATCTTCTCATGTCAGGAGCCAAGTCAAACCTGACAGGACGAATTTAGGATTCCTCTGCACAGGATCTGTCAACCCTGAAAGTCAGGAGTGTGACTGGAGGGAGAAACCTCACATTGTAGTATGGAGAGGAGACGTCAGATATGTTTTGTTTATGACTTTGTTGACAAATTTCTCAATAAAATGACATTTTTTGCTTAATCCCATCCAGAAGACCAGAAGCCAGCTGCAGGAAAGCGCCCTTATATCTGTAGTATCTGCCATTAGACACAGATATGTCTAAAAATCATTGTGGCGTGGATTTATTTCAAATCAGTAATGTAATAACATTGTTTTTTTTCCCCCAAATGTACAATCACAGCCAAAGCCCCATATTGTCAGAGTGCTGTGACTCCAGCCAATGAAGTTTTTACTAATCGTTGTTCATAGTGTTGATGATCTAGTAAGTTGACCTTTACCGTTTCACTGAATGAGTGGAAGACTGAATGAAATGTAAGACACAGACTTCCTGATATAGCTCATATTACCGCTTTTCCTTTATATTTTGACTTCAGTAAGTCATATTTGAATGGTAATAACAAGGCCACACTTGATGTTAGAACTGTGAAAATCACGACACACTTTTACATCGTGTCACACACACACACACAATATAAACAAAGACAGGGTATTTGTGTCTGTGTTACTTATGAGGATCAAATGTCCTCACAAGGATTGGAAGATGAGGTAAATCATCTAAAGTGAGGCGATTTGGTCAATCCTCACGTCTTTATCGTAGGTTTCAGGGTTAGGACCTGAGTTTGGGTTAAGACTGGGTGTGTGTTTATGTGTGTGTTTGAATTCATGCAGGCCTGCAGTTGCGTTTTCACTGCCACTGTTTTTCTATGGGTTAACTTAAGTCTTCTGTAGTTTTAGATGTCAGACTTTGTGAAGAAGTCATTCGCTGCCATTCATTTTTTATCCGTTGAGAAAAACATTTTCCACAGAGTTGAAAAACGCCCGAATGAGCTCATTCACTACAGCAAACACGCTGTCTTAATTGTACTGTCAAAAACATCTTGTTGTTTTATTGTTATATTGTGTTTGAGTGTGACTGAAATGGAAGTGCACACCAGAAAAGTCCCTTATTACAAACATCAGATTTACAACTGTGATATTTTTATTTCAGGAAGAACTGTTGGAGACAGCAGTTACATTTGAGTTGAGGTTTGAATTTAACTGCTGAATTTTAAAAGATGAAAATCTCATTAAATGTTAAAAACCTACCATTTGTTTTCACCTATTTTGGCATACCCAAATGAAAAAGCTTTCAACAGAAGAACTATAAGGCCAGAATGCATGTATGAGGCCTCGTTTGAAAGGAAAATGTGCTCATTTGGTATGTGGATAAAACACAACCTACACTTCATAAGCTCACACAAGAAAGAAAAACTTTGTTTTTTTTTGTTTTTTTTTAGTTTCAGAAGTGATATTTGTATAACAGTAACTAAGCCATATTTGATGTTAGAACTGTGAGAATCACCACAGACCTTTTACATTATGTCAACTAGATCTGTGTAAAATTTGTGATAATCTAGTGATCCAGTGGGTTCTAAAACATCTAATTACACGCATGTAAAAATGAAAATGTAAACTTCTCCCGGACAAAAGTCAATAGGCTGTCACTAAAAATCAGACTGGCCTTGTCCTTAAAACCTATGAGACCTTTTCAAACCCCAAACTGAAATCTGCAGGGCGGTCGGGATAAAAACAAGGTTGATTCCTCCCCGCCCCTGGAAAGCCGACATTTTGGAGATACGAGCTTTCCGGCCGACAGCAGCGGGATGTAATGCAGCACGCCCATATTATTTCTGAGTCACATTCATACCACTATCATCCCACTCACACCCAGACGGACGCTTTCAGCTCAGAGCGCGATGCCAGAGATACTCAGCACTCAGACGCTAGTAATCAAATGATGCTAATGAAACAAAGAGGCTCGCGGCGCTTGAGGCCGAGCGCCGGCTTCTCCTGATAACACAACAAATCAGTTCATCACAGTCTGAACACTCGAGCCCTGCAGCAGCAGGAGGAGATGTGACCATCGGCCTCGGCAGAGTCGTGAAGGTTTGGAAAGATTGTTTCAAAAGTATTTATTGGTTTATTTATTTATTTATTTATTTATTTATATCCCTCTGTATATCATGTATTTGTCTGTCATGAGGTATTCAGGGAAAAAGGCTAAGCTGGTTTAATTCAAATTAACTCAGCTTGAAAAAAGAATATCAGAGAATTACAAGCAATGCAAACAAGTTTGGTTTAAAGGGACAGTTCACCCAAAATACAAAGATATTTTCCCACTTACCCCCAGTCCAGAGCTGTTGCTAGTGAGTTTTTTCCAAGTAAATTTTTAAACTCCACAAAAGAAAACAATACCCATCCAGCCCAGTAGGGAGACAGACAGGAAACCTCACCAAATCACAAAGCAACTATTTAGATGGATAGAGTGCACCAGAGGTAAGTGAGAAAATACATTTTTTTTCTTGAATTATGGGTGAACTGCACCTTTAATATTAGCTAACTTGAGAGTGATGATGACGTAAATAGTTTTAATTATCTGACTGTTATTGGATCTATTTAACCACTTAATGTATTAATTATTTTAGTATGATGGAAATTTGATGCTAATAAAAGGATCACACCGCAGTATTATTATTACTACCACAACTTCTGCAAATAATACTGATAATACAACATATTTTATTATAGCCTGCCACACTCATAACAGAGGAGGGTTTTGATTATATTACGATGTGAATACATATTTATTTATTTTCCTTGTTTTGTTATATTGTGTTCATTTCTTTATTTGTTCATTCATTCTTATTTCGTTGCTTAAACTCCTTCATTCTTATGCCCACATTTGAATTATTGTTTTATTTCTCTCTGTTATCATTTCTGTATGCTGCTAGACTAGCAGCTGTTTGTGCATGGGGTTTTTTCTTCTTTCAGGACCATATGAAGCCTTGACTCATTCTTTCAAGCTATCTCATTATGACAGTTGCTGCTGCTGTTGAGCTGATTTTCACCCAGAAAGGACAACAGCTCTGACAGACAACAGGTGGAGACACCCTGTACTCTACATGTCCAATTTACCCTTAAAATCATCACTCCCTGCCTCATTATCACCAATGTTTGTCACAATGACGTTTTGCTGCTGCTGTGGCCACTTCCATGTCCAAATACAATATAAAAGTAATATGTGCAGAGGGATGAAAGGCAACCACAAAAAATGACTGAATAGACTGTACTAGCTGTACACATGATGCACTGTGTAAATGAGACAGCTTTGGAGTTGCTGTAAGGTTTATTTTTTCACTTTGACGGAGCTAGGCTAATGACTCCCGTAGACTTCAAGTCTTTATGCTAAGCTAACATGAAATGCTATCCCTAGGAACCAAACCAGTGGATGTACAGAGGTGAAAATGGTATCGAACATCTTGTCTCAGTCTGGTGAAGTCAGAAAAAAAGAGTATTTTGCCCAATACGTTGGAGTATGCCTTTAAGTTTCAGAATTGAGTTTGAAGATTTTTAGGATCACGGACTGGTATGGTGCCAAGCTAAGTCAAAGACATTTTAACTTATGAAGCAGACTGTTGCAACTTCCAATGTGAAAGTTGACATTAAAAACAACTTTGGCTCAACCTGCCTGAGGAGGCCTACAGGGACTAACTCACTTCTCAAAAGAATATTTTATAGACTTCTTTTCTTATTAAATCACCCGTTTGTTTTTTATCTCTCTTTAATGGCTCATTATCATGTTTGTTCCTTGTTTAAACAGTTCCTACCTTGCTTTTGCTGCAATTTTTGCAGCAAACGCAACTGTCAAAGGCGTAGGCAAAGCCCATAAATTAAAGGATTTTGAACTTTTGCTACAAAGAAGTTCCTTGGACTGTTGTTTTGGGGATGTCAGCATTCTTAACTGAAAACAATGATCTTTTTCCCCCCTCTTTTGCCTTTGGAAGTGTAAACTTAGGGCTCCAAAGAGCAACATCCTTGATACCTGGAAAGCAAAGCAGCCCCTCCGCCTCACTGACTCTTTGTTCCTGTTTTGAGAAGAGCCACATGAATAAAGATTATTATTATCATTGTATTACTCACTGGGACTCTCTTGGCTCTTGAGGTCTGAGGGCAGCTAAATGATGAAAAACAAATACCATAATAGAGAGTCAAGGGAATACACACCGAGGGCTATAAAAACACGACAAAAATGTATGTTTTGAGCACTGTTAAAACCAGAAGAGCAGGTAAAAGCACCATGATATGGCGAGCCACTTGTGTGTATGTGTTGCATCTTGCATGCTATAGGAGCGAAGCAGAAACGCCTCTAGCTCTTATGTGACAAATCCAGTAAGAGCTTTGGAGCTGAAAACCTTAACAGCAAACGTGTTAACCGGATTACCGTCAGCGGACGTCCATGTGAGGCATCAAGCTGCAGGTGTTCAACCTGGAATCTGCCTCAAACATTTTCATGCTAGTTACTCTAGTAACCCTTGAAAAGTGGTTCTTGAGTTCATTATGCGTTGGATGTCTCTTGTTCACAGGAAAAAAAATGGGCCGGAATAAAGTTAGGTTGTTAAATAGGAAGCAGACTTACTGTATAGTCAGCTAATGAATAAAATTAAATTAAGATGGTGGACTATTTAACTACATTATAGAAATCATTAGGTGGGGACTCTAAGAGCAGACAAAGCAGACTAGTATGGCAAGCCAGAAGGTTCAGTACATGTTGTTTTGTCATTTGTGCTTATTTGTTTGTTGGCAACATCTAAGGAAGACAGGAGCAAAAGCTTCCAAAAGCTAAAGCAGTTATGAATTGTTAGGTCCATTATATAGTTAGACATATAAAAGTTTAGACGTGTTTTCTACATGGGGGGAACAAAGGGATTTTAAAATGGCTACCATGGAGGAATGTATGCTTTAACATGGTTTGTTGCTGCCAAGGAGTTTTGCAAGAAAAAAAAGATATGAATTAATTCTGCCAGACTCTCTTCGAAATCTGCCTCTATTTCCATTTGTTTACAAAGAAAGAAACAAAATGACATCTTCTTCGTTGGTAGTTGCTCTTTAGCAGTAATCATTTGTGTCCCTACCTGGAACACTTGACATTGCAATTGATGTTTGTGTCGCGTTACAAATTTTCAGCTTCACATTTTGCTAGGCAAGAACGCAAAGAACAGCCCTTATGTCGCCATCTGCGTTTGCGTAAGTGTTCCTTGACAACGTAACAAGCCTTACTGATAAAAAAAGGGCTATTTGAAAAAAATCCTTGTGTTTGTGAGGCTCATTTGGCTTCATTGTCAAAATGGTGAAATCGGGCTGCGTTGTCAGGTAGAAGTTGCCAGGCTCTCACAATTAAGTCCATTATCTTTCTTTTTATCCACTACTTTTGCTGACTTCCCTGGAATCGACCAGTTATTATTATTATGTCCTCTGATGCTGCCAGCCAAACAGAGCAGTGCCTCTTTGTGGCTGCTAGAAACTCTCAAAACAGCCTGTACTTTTAGGTGGCAGAGTGGCACTAGAGAATAAACTACAAAAAATATTTATAATTTATTTTTACTTGAGAAAACAACGCAGCTGTGTGTCATAGACTCAAGGTAATGATATACTCGGCTCGACCCTCAGACTGGCTGTCTGAGTGCTGTGGGCTCCGTCCAAATATACCCAAATGTGCTGGAAAAGAAGTCAGTCAACTGTGAAGACATTCATTTCCTTCCCTGGGCGGATTAAAGTGAAATGATCCCAGAGAATCAGCTGGGAGCTACAGACAACCCCAAACACACACACACACACACACAGACACACACCAGAAAACTGTCTGCTGTGCAGCCTGGTGCTGGGGTTCCCCAAATAGATCCACATAAGACCACCGACCCAATTCAGTGAGAAATTCAAATTTTGTCCAATGGAAACCGATGTCATAAGATTTTTGTTGTTAGACAGTTACTTGGCACAGAATTTTAAAACTATGTATAATGTAGGTGAGGTTATATCAATAGGATAGAGAGTGGAAACATAATCGTCATCCTTAAATATCTCATTGTGCTAACTTGCAGGAGGTGGAATATTTGTTACTTAAACTATGTTCATTTTTCTAGAAACCCCTGGAATTGCATCACGGACCCTTGGGGGCCCCCTGACCTCACAAAATCACAGGTGCCTTGATGGATGGTGGCTGTGATAACGGTAAGTCAAGGTTGACGCTAAAATCTGACAGCATATTGATGCCTTGCTTATGGGTGAACGAACAGTAGGCACTCACCTGATAGAGAACGAATGCAGATTAGAGTTTTAGATACACAAATATTCCCATGAGGGAAAGCTGCTCAGGAGGCAGAAATAATTGGTTGAGGTAAACCTGAGTGGGTGGAGCCAAAGAGCCACAGTTTTTCTGACTAAATAATAAAGCCAAGTAGGGAAAAAAACAAGAGGTAATGTTAGCTAATATTAGAAAGCCTAACACTCTTGCTGTTAAGTTAAAAAAATGAACAAAGCATGTAGCTAGTTAGCTTTCCAAGTTCAAACTAGCTAAACTATACTACAGCTATCAACATAAGATAGCTAGCTAGCTAGCAGGATAGCTCACCTTTTAACATCACAGTGAGACTCAATGAATTAATGAAAACAAACAAACAAACAAAGCAAACAAGATAGGATACTGCACTGCCATTTGTATTCTTCTTAAATTTGCTAGCTAGCTAACTTGCATTGAATGAGTTGACTTAGCAAATTTCTAGCTTGGCAAACAACTTTTGTGTAATTACAAATGATTTGTTGAAGTATGAGTCGTTTTTTTCCTGGCGCAAGGTTACTATGCAGAAGTTTCCTGAAGACACTGCCTTCCAGATCTACTTTCCTATTCAAACAGCAAGAGCTATTTAATTTCCTCAAAAAATGGGTATTGCAACTTGTTGCTTTTTACATTGACATAATGCACTTTGTTTATGTACTTCAAGTGTTATTTTGGGACCTGTTTTGCCATGCTACACAAGTGAATGGAGAGATAAAAATACAGCATTCTGGATTTGCAGCCCAGGGAAAACGAAGCAACTACAATGAGGATATTTCACACCATGTGGACTCAGATCACATCCAGGTAACTATACAATCCAACTCTCAACTAAGTACAGTTTTTTTTTTTTTTTTGTTTTTTTTTAGAATTCAGAAACA
>OMKZ01002118.1:8263-22131 GCA_900302535.1 Neoniphon sammara | reverse complement strand
AAAAAAAAAAAAAAAAAACCCAAAAAAAAAAAAAACATTTCAAATAAACAATTTATCATATAAATCATATCATATTTTTCATATAAACAATCTTTATATGACCTTCTTAAAGTAATACTTTTGGGTAGCTTTAGTTATCTTGGTATTCCTGGTCAACACAACAAGATTATGGTAACTGCATCCTAGGTTTGACAACTAATTTGTCATATTTCAGAGATGCAATAAGACTTCTTCTTCTCTTGCAGCTTTCATCTGTGGCAGCAAATCCCTTCTCTTTTTCTGCATGACTTCTGGGGAGTCTTAGTTGATGGAAATGTTTTTGCCTTTCTGTTTCTTTGTAGTTGAAGGAATTGTGTTTCTCCTTGTAGCGCTGTAGTTTGACCACTATCTGCCATGGGCTGCCCCCCTCCTTACACTGGCCAACCCCGTGGACCCGTTTGATTTCAGTCATGTCTCCGTTCAAACCAAGGTTCATTTTCAGCATGGATCTAATCTTTTTTTCCCCTCTCTTTCATCTGTTAAGCCTTCCACAAGAAGGCTGTTCCTTCTAGACCAGCTTTCAAGATAGTCCAGTTTATCAGTCATGGCTTTTACATCCTCAGATTCTCCAGATCCAGATCCTGTTTGGGAGGCATGATGTCAGCCTCCTGGAAGTCCAAAAAGCCTAGAAATATACGGGCTCACCAAAAAGTCCCAAACAAAGCTGTTTCTCTTAATTCTGCTGTTTTTGTATATAAAAATCCACTTAGGTTGGACCTCTTAGTCCCAAAACACAACAATAAAGGGGATTTCAGAGATTTTAGTGGATAAATATTTCTCAGTTTCCACAGCAGCTCCCTCCAGTTTGAGGGAATACAGGGCGCTGGGAGCATGTGCTTCCAAAACTACTGTAGCTGCTAATCCAGGTAGAGTTTGTGATGCCAGTTTAAAATGGACACCATGGGAATAAAGTCCACCAGGCTTCAGACTTCCCCCTACCTGACATGATAATTCAAGCTCTGTCAGGAAGAGTCAGGTCTCAGGGAAGCTCACAAGCAGGACTGAGCCGCAAAGAGAAACATCGCTCAGTGTGCAACAGAGAACTGTAGTTTATCTCATAACCAGTTTTGGCCTGCTATGAGGAACAGATTAAGGAGAATCAAAGTACTATTTAACCCTCCTGGCATCTTGTCTGTCTGCCAGTCTGGATCTGTGCTCATTAGCTTTCAGCATGGTGAGGGGTCATCCCAAACATACACACACAAGCACACAGCACACAAACACACCCACGTAGACATGAAGTCTCATACACACACACATACACACACATAAATATTTTTTACTGCCATCATATTGAAAGTCTTTGCTGATCCACAGAGATAGACCCAGACCCAGACTCAGAGCAGCAGGGAGCCCTGGTCCATGATGTTTCAACTAAACCATCACAGCAGATCAACATCACAACACCATCTCAGACATTTCTCAGACTCTCCCGTCTTCTTTTTCCAATTCTGATAACTGCTGTTGCCTCGGGGAGGGAGGTGAGGTGAGACAAAGATAGACAGAAAGAAAGAGAGACAGTAGTTGAGAGACAGAGTGATAGAGGGATTGTCAGATGGGCTGTTCACCAACTACATGTCTATAAAAAATTCAACCTCCGACTTTCACCTGAAGGTTCCTATACTTTGAGCCGCAGTTCTTCTCAGGGTTTTCTTTACGGTGCCACAGAGGCTCAGAAGACTAAATTTTAAAGTAGAGAAAAAAGGGAATTGGAGATTGGATTGGATTTCATGCAGCCTTATTATACATAGGGCCTTTTTTCCAAACAATGCAAAGTTTGTTTCTGCCGATGCTTTTCCGTCAGGAGAGAATTGACTCTGACAGAAATGTTGCAATTAAGATTAAAGTCATGCTGCTGTGGTGTTTTCTTCTGTAGTATATGAAACACAGGCCAGAGCAGCATGTTTTCAGCATGATGTGATTTCTAAGGAGGATATCAATGGTTATGTGTATTAAAACTGAAGTCATTTCCTACTCTTTGTCAGTACCAAAATACAACCAAACAGGTAATGGTTTCCTTGCATCCAATGAAACATCTCACTGCAGAACAGAAAAGAAAATGACTTCAAAACTAACCAACCCCCACCATCTTATTTACATGCACACCCACTCACACTTTCCACAATGCTAGGGCTGCAACAAATGATTATTTTGACACTTGATTAATCAGGCAATTACCTTTAAACAAAATAATTTTGCCATAACAAAATATTCTTTTTACGGTTCATAATAATGAGCGAAAGAATGTTTGAAAAAGTAACTCTTAAAAAGAAAACAGAAATCAGAAACATTTAAGGTTTAACTGAAATAAGAATTAATATATCTGTCTATCTATCTAGCTAGTATGAGTTTATAGTCTTCTCCTTACACGTTTCTTCACATCATACTAAAAATATTATATATTAAAGGAATATTTCACCCAAAAACTGCATTTCACTTCACTTTAACCTCAAAAAATGATTTTGTGTCATTTACTCACCCTGAGTTGCCTTGAATGTTAATCACATTCCTCCAAAAACTGCAGCCATCGAGTTGATTGACATCGTCTACAGCAGCAAAAAGGATATGAAAACATCTATTTCAAGTTCTCAAACTCTTTGTGCCGTGTAACACAGTGTACTCACTGGCTACATTGACGCTTCAGACTGATTTAACAATTTTTTTTAGCAAAAGTACATTGGTCTGGGACGTGCTGAACATGAAAATGGAAAAGTCAAGACTTTTATTATGCCGCATGAAGAGACTGAGAATTTGAAACAGACATTTTCATATCCACTTTGCTGCTGTTTGTCAAAGTCGCTGATCAACTCCCTTCCAACAGAAGTGGCAACAGTGCTGGGAGGCTTTATTCTCTGAAATACGCAGTAAAAACCTTTCCCATCAGACAGTGAAGAAAACTTGGGATGAGTAAATGATACAAAATATATTTTATTTTTGGGTGACGTATCCCTTTAAATCGTGTCATTTTCCAAGCAGGAATGCAAATGCTATGCTTTCACGATGCTACACTTACACTATGTTGATGCTCTCTCATCTCCCCACAGGGATTTTTTCTCTTCAAGTGCTCAAACATCCACTTGCTGTCAAAAACCAACTATACACCTTGCACAGTGTTCAAGTTACAGCATTATCAGAATTTATCCTGAAGTATTTCACAGTTGGTGCTGCTTTGATGTTTTTATTTCTGTTTTTTTTTTTTTCCCCACTTGTAGGCCCACTTTTGGGAATGCTGTATCGACCATTTTCCAAATACAAACAAACAGAGAGGATGTGGACTGCGTATGTGAAATGATGAACTGACAGCAACAATATCATCTGATAATTTTATGTTGTCGTTATTGCTGACAGTGTTGAATAATATTTCAGACATGCACATAAACACACTCATATACAGAAAACAATACAAATATTTACAGTGCTGGTACCTCCCACAGTTACAACACTTAAATACAAAAGTCAAACCCTCCTCTCCCAACAGTGTACATGTTGCATTGTGCAGACCCAAACATTCAGAAACAGGATGATATCATTCCTGAGCAAAAAGTACATGCAGTCCACCTGAGGTGTGCAGAGACTGAACATTGTTTGGACAACTTCGGGAAGACATTTGGCTGCTTTTGCCTATTTTCAATGTGAGCCAAAAATGATCTCAGTTAAGCCTATCATATGTCTAAAGTATACAAATCATCATTTGACAGTTCAGGGTTAACATATAGGTAAGAAAAACCAAAAAAAAGTCTCTTCATTTCATGGAGAGTGGTAAGATACTGACCAAAGCATCATGATCTAAATGAAGGGTCACTGGAAGCCACGAAATGGCTGGACCAATCAGAGAGAGGCATGGCTTACGTGACGACAACAGCATCAATATTCTTGCTCACTTTCACCATGACAGTTGCTGTGGTTTGTTTAGCTTTAGCAGTCTCATACTACATCATGTGGTTCATTTGTCTGATTGGACAATGGTTGATCCAATCAACTACATATTTTTGTAAAAACCTATTGCTGTCGCTCCTTTTCCAGTTTGACGGTTTGAACACAGCCCAACTGAAATAGTATGGCTGTGCCAGGCTAGTAAGATACAACTTTGATGAATCTGTGGTGATGAGTCCATGTTCAAGTCAAGTTGTCTCCCATCATCTTTGGAGTTGTGCAGGTAGTGAAGGGCAAAAGCAGCACCTTCCTCCAAATCTGTGTTTGCACGAGCCTCATGAGATGTCCATGTCTCCTGTAATCAGGTGTCTAGAGCAAGCTGGACAACATTTCTTACCATCATGCAATGAGCCAAGACAGAAATGACTTATCTCGAATGAGCCTAGCAACTCTGGTACCTGGAGCAGATTAGACTGAAGCTGGCACCAAGACTCCCTTCACCCGATTTCTGCTATCACTTTGCTAAGCAGTCTCTCCTTCTTGAGAAAAGCCCCTACTGCCTTATTCATCCTGATTGTACAGCAATGATTCTCTCAAACTACTTGTTCACAGACTGCTCTGAACCCACTCCTGACTACATTAAACCACTTATACCAATTAAGTATAACCGAACACCCCACTGTGCGAAAAAGATAGAAAAGATGTGAACATAAGAAAGGGGGAAAGAGAGGAAATTAGGGAACAAAAAGTACAGACGCTGTATGCACAACATTGACCAGCAGACTGGAGAGAGAGAGAGAGGGAGAGAGGGAAGGAGGGAGAGAGAATATGTTGAAAGATACAAAGAAACATGAAACATTTCTTTGTCATCTCCTTGAATAAGCCCTCCCCAATGTGTCAGAGCGCCTAATACTGTTAGAGCCTGACAGAATAACATTACAACAGAGAGAAAAGAAGGAGAAAAAGAGGAGGCTGACAATGCCAGGTGCCATGAGGACTGAAAAGTACTGTATAGGTTGTTGGGATTGAAGTTTCTTCTGTTCTGCTGTATTCTTAAACTTCTGTCCTCACCCAATTGTCTGAAACCTCCAGTTAGATAGATAAACAAACCTATTTGGCTTGCTAAGACAAAAACAAACTCTGTGCCTCCCCCCCGTGTCAGTGCAGAAGTACAGTAAACAAATTTGATTCGCTTCTGGCACTTTCAGCGCTGTGCTGCTGCTGCTGTGGAAAGTCAAGCAAGCGAGTTCTGGTATGGTATAGAAATGCAATTTGCTCTGTTGAAATTTTAGTAAAATGGTTTGTAAGGCCACACTGAAAACTAGGCTATATAGTGTATATGTATCTATAAACACAAGATACTGTATGTGTTTATACAACAGGGACCAGGCACCACCTGCTTGTCACCCTCACTTGACTCCAAAAAAACTCATCAGTTGAGCCTCTTACACAACAGACGTATCCACGACTGTCCCTACAAGACACTGCATTACTTAAAGGGACTTCCTGATTCCCCCACTTTGTCTCCACCTCTCGGAAGCAGACTGGACCGAGACTGCACTTGTGACCCTGTGGAGGGCAGCAGTACACCCAAGTGCCTCGGCAGCCGCAATGAAGGAGAAGCAGCAAAGAAGCGAAGCAATAAATTGAAGAACAGTGTCGTTCTTGTGTCAGCAAAGAGGATTCAGTGGAAGGGAAGAGGTGTCACTCAGGTCACAATGAATGAGAGGCGACATCCTGAACAAGTAAGCTGCTACTGCCCACAGTAGATCTCATTTATGAAGCTAATGTTAGCTATGAACTCTGTAGGCGTGAAACTGTTACTTTCTATAAATTCAATAAGCCGATATTTTAAATACATACCATGCATTGCTATTATCACAAGAAAATACCGTACATCCCTTTCATACATGACACGTAAGACAGTTTTGCACCAAAACTACTTTTTACCTTTACTTTTACTTTTTTAAGTACTAACTTGGCTGTTCAAACACCACAGGCCTGTGTTATCAAATCACACCTAGAAGATCTAAAAAATCATTTATTTAAGAAACTGTACAGCATGACAGTCTGTTAAATATGCTAAATATGGTCTGTCAATTTGCTGAAACAAATAAGCCTTGTGTACTTTTATTGGAAAGAAAAAAAATATGTTGAATGAATTAAGTTTCAGTGAATTAATGAATTAGTGACACAGACTGTTTATTAATGAATGAACCGTCTTGCTTCCTTCCCATCTCTGCTGTCAGCTCACCAGTTCCCAACCTAAGAAAAATGGTATCCTTGGATCAGGTATTTTGACTTTTAGTATTTGGTAACAGTGTGTGTGCTGCTAAAATATCAGTCAGGTTACAGTAAGAGCGTATCTGTTTTTCTCAAGGTCCTGTATTCCCTGAAGTTTTTTTTTTTTTTTTTCCCCATACATTTTAAACACTATATCAGATATTGCTTATGTAGCTAATGATGCTCATGCCAATGCTAATGGCAGCTTTGTTGTTTTGTGATGTTAATAAAAGTGTGTTTGAATAAGAGAGTAAGCAGCCTTACCGATCATCATGTGAGATATTACTTAGTGAGCTCGTATTGTCAGATTACACATTATTCCTCTTTTTTTATATTGAGAGGACATAGAACTAAGGGAACATGGGTTGTATTAAATTTTAAAAAATTATATTTAGGGAATACAGGGCCAATACTGCCAATCAGTACTGTGTGACCTGACTCCCACAATCTAGACTGATAAACTATAACTATTTATTGCTGAAGAAAAAAAAAACTTTTCAGTTTGAGTTTTAAGACTTTTAGAAAACTTGCAGAGAAGGGGCACACAAATCCTTACACTTTTTTTGTGTTTTTTGTGTTAACAAGCTCTCGACTGAGTCCAGCAAGCTAAAACTAGCAACAAGCCCAAGCAAGCAGCAAATTTCCCCCAACTGCAGCCCTCTCTCTCTCTCTCTCTCTCTCTCTCCATATACATTATACATATATGTATGTGTATCTCTATGTGTGATAATATATAATAACTAATTGGTTGGTGAAACCTTTTAAAGCAAACAATGGCCGTTGGTGTCTGGTTCGCTCATTAGGAGGAGTGACACAGTCGAATAAGATGACCCATGGCTGCTTGATTTTAAAAGAGGGGTCACCAGTTAGAGCAAAAACAGCCTCCTCATTATTGACTGAGCAGCTCCAAAGAAACTTCTTTTCTCTACGGCCGTCTCTAAAAGCCTGGATTAGACCAGTAGGGTTTTGATTATCCAGTCACTGGTGAAGAGAGTGAGGCGAAAAGAACAAAGAGTCAGCGGAGTCTGATCTCGCTCGGTGCAAGGCAGACGGGACTCAGAATGAGTTGTTTGAGGTGAGATCAAGCAGAAGACACTCAGTCAGATGTGTATTTTATTTAGACGGAGGGAAAGAGAGAATGAGAGAGGAGAGGGAGACAGAGGGAGAGGCTATTGCTGACAGATAACCATGGACTGAAGACAGAGGAGAGGAAGAGGAAGAGGAAGTGAAGTTTGTCAGATGTGTAACCGCTTTTGATGTCGTCTCTCCTCTGTCAGAACGACCTGTTGCTGTGGAAACAACACAGACCGTGGATATGAGTGAAAATGCATTTCACCCCCATGAACACAACAAACATAAAGTTGTTGTCCCATTTTTTTGATTTGCTCTTTGCCGCTGCTTTAACAAAAAGCACATGGCAGTAAAGCCTAAGACAAACACAAAGCAGCAATTCTTTATTCTTAAATATCTTTTTTTTTTTAAATTCAGGTGAACGGTGTGAGCAGCTCTTTTACTGTTCACATTCACTCCGTTACAAATTGACACCCAGGAGCTGTTTGGTGCAGTCACAGAGAAGTTCACCATTAAACACACTGTATTTTCTTTTAATCTTAACAGATCATGTTTTATATTCAGTGTTAATTTTTTTTAACAAGTGAAAACATCTGCTAGTGGGATGAGATAATCCCACTTGTTTCCAATGCAGTTTCACCTGAGAACAAGTATAAATATGTTGAAACAAGGCGGGATAAGGCAATTCTGAAAATAAAATGATTAGAATTGGAAGCAACTGGGATTATCTCATCCCACTGGCAGATTCTTCTCACTTGCTTTAAGAAAAACAAGATTTTAACACTCAATATGAGACTAAATGACTTGTAAATATAGTTAGATCCAGAGGACATATCTCCAAATCTATGCGGTGGATCGCCATGAAACTAGATGACAACATTCATGATGGCTAAAGGGTGAACCCTGTCAATTCTGGTGATCCCACGATCTTCCTTCTAGCGCCACCAGCAGGCTAAATTGTTAATGTTGCACACTAATATCCCAAAAAGGTGCATTGAAATTTGGCGACAACATTCATGTTGGCCAGATGACGATACTCCCTGACCCTTCTCTAGCGCCATCAGCAGGCCAAAATGTTATAACAGTGGTGGTTGAAATTTGGTAACAAGATTCATGTTGGTTAGAGGATGAACCCATGACCTTCAGTCCAGAGCCACCCACAGGCCCAGTTAGAAATAACACGCTTGTTGAAGTGTGTCTTGCTCAAAAAACGCCAACGGAAGTGATAAGGTGACATTAGCAACTTGAGTTTCCAATTTAGACTCCAACGCTAAACTTTCTTACTGGTCTTGGGATTCAGTGCAACACTTTTATGGTCTTTGCCCTAACCTCAGGCTGTCCCACTTTCCTCCAAGTTTGCTTTTGTCTGCGCTCTCCACTGGAGCTTTATCGTTCAATAACACCGGAAGCTCAGCTGGGACCTGGATCTATGTCTTGATAGTCATCAGTAGACCCGGTACCGCCATAAAGAGCCGCGCTGTGTCGTGGTGTCCTCTGCCTGTGCGGCGAGATGCTGCTCTGACCTTTCCAAAGCACGAGTGTTTGGGATGCAGGCGGAGTTGCAAGCGGTGCGGTCGGTCTCTGAGGGAAAAACAACAACTTACTCTTAAATTGGCATGGAACAGCGTGTTCCCTCAGCAGCATATTGAATATGTCAAGAATCGGTAGGCTGCTCCAGCCAGCCGTCTCTCTCTCTCTCTCTCTCTGTCGCTCTTACTGTCTCTCCCTGAGCCTGATTCTCCCTCCTTCTCTCCCATAACTCACTATCTTTCCATCACTTTCTCTCCCCACTCTGTCTCTCATTTTCATTGTCTAAAAAACAGTGCTTCATAGCTTTATTTGGGGCTGCATGTAATTAAGTCTTCTTTGTATCTTTGTGTGTGTGTGTGTGTGTGTGTGTGTGTGTGTGTGTTGGGGGTGGAGGGGGTAGGAGCAACACTTTATCTGCTTGATTTCCTGATGACAGAGTGGATATCCAGTAGGGCTCCCAGTACTCAACTCTTATACAAGCATTTTTGACTACATTAGACCATTTTTCCCTGCAAAATAACCACAATTACATTTTTACAACATCTCATTTTCAATAATTCTTTCTGTGTAATTTCTACTTTATTAGAGACCACACTGCCAGACATGACATGCCCAACAAAAGGCAGATTTAAACCCACAATGTCAGGAGTAAATGATACGCAGCTTTAGCCCACTGGGAAACCAAGATCTGAAGCAGGCTGAGTCAGGGGAGCTGACTAGTTACTGCCAGATTGTCACACCACCTCTGACAAAAAAATCTTGTTATGTTGGACCAAAATGAGCAAAAGACACAAAGAGAACTGATACTTTTCTCTGATTTCCATCCAATTTAAAGTCTCTGTCATTTTTCCAAGGGTGAAGATTATCAAAGTCTTCTCAAATAACATACTTCGATATATTATACATGCACATTTACTTAACCCCTAACACTACTAGATGATCTGGGATGACAAACAGTCCCAACCAGCCTCACATCAGGACCAGCCCCCTGATCATCTTAAGTGTGATGCTGGATATTATTTAGCTCATCTGGGCAAATTTGAAGAGATCTGGAACAGAGAGTAAGGAAAGGTAACCTGTACACCTCAAAAGACCTAAAATATTTGGTTAACATGTGTCCTTTTGGAGTCTCCAAATGGCTTTTTGGTACACCAGAAAATACATTGCCAATTATGCATCTTTGCTAGGATTATCATTCATCAACAGAACCAGGATTTGCTCAGCCTTGTGTCTGTTGCTCCACTGAGTGTCCAAGCTGACTGGGCACAGCCAAAGACAGACGTTCATATTCAAAAAATTTTTATTTCTATAGTTGAAAAGAAATCAATATCTTCTGTGTTTGAGCTTCTGTTACTGTACTCTGTTTCTGTATGACTGTATGAGTAATTCTGACTTTTGCAAAATAAACTCCCAAGGCTTACCCTTCAGCAAACACCAGGGTTATGCCTATAGACAAAAGGTTCAAGAAAAGAACATTTTATTTTCAGAAAATTGGGGTGCATTCGTTAGGAAAACAACTGTGGAAGAACAATAAATGTAAAAGTAGATATTAAATGTTTTCAGTAAGACATTCTACCAGGATAATTAAAACCTGCTATTTACAGAAGAACACAGTCTAACCAAAAATTGCTTAGAACTACAATCAATAAGTAATTAAATTAACTTTTGCTTGGCCTATTAGAGTAAGATGTCTTACATGCATGGTATGCATTTTTAAAATAACACAAAATCAATTTTTGGGGTATTTACATATTTCAAAATGTACTAAGATCCTTCAATCCATGTTTTACTTGATCTGATAGATCAAAATTGTTTTCAATTCAAAACACAGGGATACTCAAACTCAGTAAGTTTTTACTTTGGGCTACTCCTCGACTGGTGTGCAGACCTCTGCCAACCTTTTTCCAACTTGCAAAGTTGCAGCTTCTTTAATGTTTTATGTTTGTTTATATTTTGCCTTCTGGGCTTGATTTTCCGACAATATACAGTAGCACATGAATGCAGTGCCGTTCATGTGGAAGTACAGAAGATATTGGACTTTCCCATGAGCACCTGAATGCAGCATGATAGTCATGACTAAATAAATATCTAATGGCACAAATTCCAGGTTGGGATCATCAACAAAATCTGATGAACTGATCATTTCTGCCCTGCAGATTTCAGCCAAATCTGTTTGTAACTTTTTGAGATATCTCGCTGACAAACAGCCAGACGGGGGAAAACAAAACCTCCTTCCAACTGACTGGCGTTGGTTTTACTTCATTTCACAGACAGTAATTTGAATCCTTCAATGCAGTCCTACAGGACAGATGATTGCTATGTATTGTACTGTTGTTCCTACGAGTGTCAGGCTAAAAAATACTTCAGTGCAATGAATGAATCAAAGCCAAACAATTGAGCAGCTATTTCCATAGAGAATATTTTCTGTGAAAGAAGAACCACAGATTAAGACCAGGCCTGTCCATGGTGCCTGGGCATAGTGCGTTGGTACACCTGTATACCATTACCATATAGATTGCCTGTCCATCATTTCCATTTTGATATTGCAGGAGAGGACAGAATGACGGAATAGACCGTGAAAATAGTAGGAAGTCAGAGGGTTTAGGGGTGAGGCTGTGAGTCGGCATGTGATAGAGGGAGAGAGAGAACAAGCGTAGGTATAACATCTACCTACTGTACAGGGATGCTACATCAGTCACACAGTTTACCCAGTATGTCTGACATTGTGCCACAATATAAATTCCAGCCAGCTCGCCCAGGGAGAGGAATGAGTTTCAATGAGTTGCAGCAGCAAAGGCCACTGACCCTGTGTGTTGCAAGGCAGAAAGACTGGACAGTGAAATGAGGCTGCAGCCTCACAGAGCGCAGGTGCACACAGCAGGCCGGCTGCTGGGGTGTCACCGAGGTCACCCGCACATTTCCTGACTTCTGATTTTAGTCTGCAGCGGAGGGATGAAATGTGTCGTATCTGAGCAAGGCTGTGTTTTATAAGCAGATGCTTGTGATTTCAGAGATAATTGGGATGATGATGGTTTGTATTGCACAAATAAACCCCCTTCTTTCCTTATACAGTGCTGTAAATTGGTGCATTTTCTTAGCTCTCATCCCGTCCCTGTTTGTTGAACAACAGTGGCTGCTTCCAGCCATATTTTGGCCGTCTGGCGAATTCACGGACAATCCTTCCCTTCCACGAAGCCCATAATGGGGGCTTTCAGTGACGCTCTACATGTCGTCTTTTCAATAGATGCTCCGTAACTGCTGCTTTAGAAATAGCTTGATAGCTTCAGAAATAGCTTCTTGGTTCATGTATGCCATTCACCAGAGGGCACCTTGTCCCCAGCACCAACACCCTCATTAAGAAGCCAGTGTTGACCCACTATCACCCCAATTATCGCATGCATTAATCCCATCACTCTTCCTGCCGGAAAAGCTAAACACACACACGCACACACACACATACTCACACAGCCGTCTTTCTTGCTTCCCAAAGCCGGCATTGATGGCAGGCTGATTGTCACCTTGGTGCGAAAAATCAATTGGGGCATAGGGTATATTTGAGCTTCCACTCAATCTGAAGTCATTTAAAGTAATTAGACTTTACTAATGAAGTGTTTGTCACTGACACATGCACCCATAAGCAAATGCATAGGGGCCTTGATGCAGACACACATAAACACACACAAATTCCCAGACAACAGTCAGTCATGCCACTTCAATATAACAGTTTTTCCTTGAGCAAACATTCTTCGCATCCCCAGAGAAGAAAGAGGGCAGATCTGCTCTTGGTTCAATTTATTAGCGCCGTGCATCCCCTTCTGGAGAGCTGCGCTGCTTTTAATCTCTATTTCATGTCAGCGAAACTGCCCTTGATGGGATAGTTGTGTGCTGATTTTCACCCATTAAAGAACTGACAAGTGAGAGTGAGCACAGCACGTCCAAGGTGAAAATAGCCTTAACTGTCACTACATGCAAGGCATCTGTTTCCCATGAACCCACGCTTGGATTTCATAAAAGCCCATCTTTCTCACTTCCCTGCACCTTTGATTCACGTCTCTCTCAGGGTGCCTTCAGAAGGAAGATAAATTTTCGGTCCAAAAACGGAGAGGAAAGAGACATTCTCTTTTGAGGTTTTCAGAGGGCGACATGCATCTGTTGCCGGCTCCCAAATACTTCAGAGTAAATGGATCAAATTTTTAACTTTGAGTTTAGGTAGTTGTTACACTTCCCACTCAGTCTCTTGGGGCTATTTCTCACCAAGCTTGCTGGAGATAATTGGCCTTTCCAAGAAACGAGCAGTGAAAAGGATGGGGAGCTGTAGGTACAAATGAAAACAAATGTTATTTAGCTCCTAGCGGTTTTCAAAATATTTTTTATCCAGCTCAGATGAAAAATTAATTAATAACCTTGTTTTTATTATGATTATGCTCTAAAAATAGTGGATGATGACTATAAATTCTTAAACTTTGTGCTGTCATTTCTGTAACAGGAGTGAAATATGCTGTTTGAATTCAGCTCATACTGTACAAGTCATAGAATTTTGTGATAGATATACGAATTTACACTGGTTACCTTAAGACAGGTACATTCCAGTTATTATTAAATCATCCAGCAAAGATATGAAATAGAAATGGGCTGCGTGTGTGAGTGGGTAAACGCACACTCACACACACACACTTGCAGGTATGTTAGTGTTGGCGAGCTGTATGTTGGTCTGTGGGGACGAAGCAGTTTGTTGATTGTGTGGTTTGGAAAGGCAAAGATCACGTAAAGGTCATTGCTGCACTGCACCGACTGAAATGTGGCCAACAAACTGAAGAAAGATACCAAGCTGTGTGTGGATGTCCTGCAGCAAGACCTTGCCTGGATGTGCGCAGGCAAGGTTTTTGAAGGTTTATGGTGAAACTTTTTTCTTGCTTAATGATGTTTCAGTCATGGCTGCACACAGAGTATTGCCATTAATATTAATGGCTTAATTCCTATTCTGTTTTGTCACAGGGTAAAGCAGCACAACAGGTCACATGTCAGAATATTGATTAACAATTTAATTTATGGAGCAGATCTCCCACATTTAA
>OMKZ01002105.1:286-12625 GCA_900302535.1 Neoniphon sammara | reverse complement strand
TGTGTGTGTGTGTGTGTGTGTGTGTGTGTGTGTGTGCGTGCGCGCGTGCGTGTGTATGCGGTGCTCGCCATTAACCTTTGAGGTTTTTAAATTCCCAGATGTTCTGATTCCGTGGCGCAGCAGGCCAGTAAATCTCTCTTTAGCTCACTTCAGATCTGCCGGTTAAGGGATTGTTCACTTCAAAGGGAGTTCCTCCTGTTAAATGAATTGTTTGTGGGTCTGTTGCAGCTTAAATAACTGGTGAAATGTGTTTAGAAAAAAAGAACAGAGACTCGCCATAGGTTTTACTGTGGCGAGCTTTCATGTGAGGATGTTTGCTCACAGTGAGATAAAGGAGGCTGACCCATAGTTACCTTATGAGCTAACCTTACTGCATGCAGAGAAATCAAACAAACAGGATCTGTCTTTGTAATAAGTAGCATACTGATTGTGCAGCTGTAGAGAACACAACTTTGTAAAAGTCTGAGGCATGCTGAGGTGGTGAATGTGAAAAATACTATTTCATGGGTGGGAAAAATACAAACAAAAAACAGCAATGCATGTCCCTACCTCAGTGACCCTTAGATATTTTTACAAAGTTGTCTACAGCTCTGCCATCGGTAAGCTAATTCTTTATGTTTGTTTGGTTCTTATGGACTATTTTCCATTCCAAAGAGCACCTGATTTCAGTTTGCACTTGGTAGTGCTCTCCATTGTATGTTTGTTGTGTATTCTCCTGTTTTCATTTGTTCAAACATGCTATATTAGTCGCTGTAAATGTAACATGTTTCATGTGATTGCTTTTTATTCATTGTAGATGAGATGTGCAATAATTCAACTATGGTGTGTTTGCTGCGGAAGTGAGTGTGGAGCGTAGCTGTGTGAAAGTGTAACGTGGACTCTTATCACATAGCATTTCTAATCTGTCTGTGCTTAAATTAACACTGCCCACTGTTTTTGTTATATTAACAAAATAGCATCTGTGGCACATTGTATGATCCTGCATGTATGTGAAAGGTTGATTTGTGTGAGGAAAGAAACCCAGTCTGTACTCTGTACTCATGGACAAATAAACCTTGCCTTCTTCAGTAAATGCATGTTTGTGTCATGAATGTGTGCACCTAGTAGTTTTATTTAATTCTGAAATAGAGAAGTCTGCAAGATATTTTTCATCTACAGGAAAGTGTAAGCCCCTAAGTCTTCAGGCAAATACTGACACCTAGAGATGGAAAGCAGTTAACACAGGACAGTGGAGCTGTTGACTGATTTAACAGGGGAATATCTAGATCCTGATTGCTGAAACTGTTCAGTTTAAGATGAGGATTAGGATTTGCTAGATTTCAGCACTGATTTTGAAAATAGATATGTAAATGAGAGGTACATAAACATTTCTTTCAAATTTTATTTCATGTTAATACCATAAATATACAAAACTCAAACTATTTCACATGCGACAAAGGCGAGACAAGAGTGCATTATTTTTTTCTTTTTACATATGATTGATGATGGGGATCAAATTTTCAACTTTACAAAATATACAAGTGTCCCTTTTAAATGAGTTTCTTCTCAAATTCAGTGAAACAACATGATCACAGGCCAAAAACACCATTTTTGTGTCAGCAAACTTCAAACACGAAGTCAGGCCAACGAGCCAAATACATCAAGGAGCTGTCCAGTGTGTCATGGCTTTATGTAATGATTGAATACTGTTTAAACCTATTGATCAGTGGAAATCACATGGATGCTCAAAGCAAAGAAAAACTGCATAATGTCTAAAAGTAAAACATGGCAAGGGAACACATCACTAACCAAGATTTAAAAACAAATCTATATGGACATTTGGTAGATTTCTCACAGCTTTTCAGGACATAGCATTAACACTTGAGGGAAGAAAAAGATCTTTTCTTTACTTGGAGACAAATCATCCAAACATACGTTCATCCGCACAACCACACCTCCTGCAGGGTCGAGTCGCAAAGTCACGGAACATTTTTTGTAGGTAGCTGATGCTATGATCATGTTTTTACAAAACCACACAAACATAATACAACAATGTAAAATCAAACCAAACAAAATTGAAATGCAAATGACTTAAATTACACCATAAATAAAACAACAGTTCGCTTTCTGTACTATGTTCAACATAAAACCAGAAATGTGCAATGAATTGAAAACAAAATACTTCCAAACAAGAAAAATAACGCCAAAACGCAGGCCTATTATTTTGTGACAGATTATTCACCACCAACTTTGTTAAACTCACAGGAGTATTTAGTCACTATAATATAACGTTCAGTCCATACATTAGTAGTAACAGCAGTACCAGTCATCAGCCGTCTTTCATGCACATCTTCAAACACTCGACGCGAGGTGCCTCCAGCACCAGCTAAAGCACTAATCAAATGCAATCCTCGTCCATATTTCACCTCAGTGACAGTAGTCTGGTAGCAGTCTATACAGCTTAGCACTGTATAATAATTTAAAAAGTAAAGTAACTTAGGGATGTCATTGAATCTGCATCAAGTCCAATTCTGTGTAACGCATACTCTCATATTGGCCACCAAATTTCACGTCAGTAATCTAAATACTCACAGAGATTCAATGTATTTATTTTTATCTGTTAATGTAAAAAAGCAGGTGTTGGAGTGTATTAGTCTTAGTCTATGTATGGTGTAAATATACAGTGCACTGTTTATTCTATTTGTATCACCTTGAAAACCAACTTTATCACGGTCCAGATCCATACTCCGTGAGGAAAGGCAGACAGTCACTTCTCTCAGTTCTCCTACTCCCCCCTGTGAGCCTGTTTGGTGTCCCTCTAACTTTACCTCCTTCTAAACAGGAAACATGACAGGAGGAGGCCACAGCCAAGCGGCTCTCAGATTCATAGCAGCGTTAGTTTTTAACCGATAAAACATGAAGCGCTACAAACAGAAATATGGGAAAGCCACATAGTAGTTTCGGGGTTAATGTCTTACATAAAAGAAAATATGAATATTTTACATTTTTGTTCCCCGTTTTAGTGCACCGGGCGGTGAAGATGGTTGACTTAACCTCTTTAAGGTTTGTGGTGAGAACTGGTGACCTATTGACCTGGGTGTTCAGTGCATCATCACAAATAGATCCATACATCGTCCAATCAAACAGCCAGTGGGACATGCAATAACCTTGGACCTCACTTCACACAGAAACCAAGGGAACATAAGTAGGCAGACATTCTCCCAAACCGGGTACCCTAGCAGCCAGAAAAATGGCTAACTGGGGGCAGAATAACTTTGCCAAGGAAACAGCTACCTTGAATGTGTTAAACATGCATGTTATTATCATGCTGTCAAGTTTTAGTAAGCCACAGAGAAGCCAACCCAGCCCACTTTGCCAAAGTATCAGAGAGGGAATTATGGTTCGACTGTCAGGTGTTGCTGGAGCACTGCTGGGGTTGTGGGCAGGTCGTCAAATACATACAGACATATTCCTATTTATATGAATTAAGTTCTCCCATGATCAGAATGGTATTTGTAAAGAGTCTCAGACTAGAAGCGCTGACATACGTAGGACAAGATAACTTTTACCTTTCAGATCACAATGACCAAGCACTGGATTATCAAAACTAACTTAGATCCACCATTTTCTCAAAAGTGAAATACGCATTCACACGAGGGCCCACCCACTCAAACATAGACTGTACTTTCAATATGTGAGCAAGACGACAGAACTATGTGCAAAACACCGTCATCAGATTATCACTTTTCATAACTCTATACTGTATTTAACCGGGCAGGAAGAAGCTTGGAGGTCATCACCATGACAGAAATATGACATAAGGTCTGGTTTCACCTCAGCCTCTGCCTGGCCCTAGGATTACCTCAAAGGGACAGAAGGACAAGGGGAAAAGCAAAACAATGTGTAAGAGAGTGCGAAACAAATCCACACTCACAAATGCACACAAACCCCACACAGTCAGAGCATACCTTGAGTCACTTAGTGGATGATTTGGGGGATCTGAGCAGACACAGCCATCTGACTGGAAAGCGGACAGGGTGAATGTAGGAGCCTTTTCATTGATAAATGACTTTAAGTGAAGGTGGACAACTCCAGTCACTGTGTTATCTTAACTTGCCCTCTATTATTTCCTGTCAATAACCTTTTAAACACCTTTTAAGGCAAGGTGTGTGGGGCAATTAACATTCACAAATAGTTTCATTTGAGAATGTACATGACCAGAGTTGTGCATCTCCACCTTTTGAGTGTGTGTGTATATGTGTGTGGGTGTGTGTGTCTGTATCTATCTAGGGATTCGCTTTAAAAGCCCCGCGAGCAGCATTGGTGGCAGCATTAGCTGCAGCGTTGGCAGCTGCAGTCTGGACGGTCTTGTTGGACATGACTCCAGTAGCAAACTCCTGCTGAGCCTTCTCAAAACTGGCACCCGTGGTACGATACAGTGCGTGCACCTAGAAACAACACAAACAGGACCTGAGTTGGAATCATAATAAAGTTAAACTGCTGTTAAACTTCCTGTCCATAGTCACAACCTTGTCATTTGCCTAAACATGTTGTAGTGGTGTAATCTACCCACAATATACAGTCTATTCTTTAAATCTAGCTGGAAGGCAGATAGGAGCCGCTTTTTCCTCCTGCACAGCCTTAATTCTTTGGGCTTAGATTCAACAATGGGAATATTCGAGTTCACGCAGATTTGATAAGGTCACGTGTTTCCTGCAGATTTTCTGGCAGCAAAATCACACATTCCACCTCATCCCAAAGGTGCACTACTGGAGTGAGATTTGGGGACGGTCCATTTCATGTTTCTGTACGTGATAATGTATTATCCTCCTGGACATATCCACTGGAAAAGGGAAGACTGTGGACATGAAGAGATGCACCTGGTCATCGACAGTGTGGGGGTGTGCGACATGGCATTCTGACAATGCTTAATTGCCACTAAGGGGCCTAGAAAATATTCCCCACATCATTACACCACCGGCCTGATCTGCTAACACCAGGCAGGATGGAGCCATGGATTCATGCTGTTCAATGCTGTTGATGCTGTGACCAGTGAAGCTTCATTTTGTTGTTAGCGTATATGAATGGAACCAACGCCAATAGATATCTATATTTTGACTATCTCTGGTGTACAAGATTATTGTGCTGGTGTAGCCCAACTGCCTCAAGGCGGGACGAGTTATGAGTTTTGAGATGCCCTTCTGTACATTTCTGTTGTACTGAGATGTTTATTTGCATACTTTTGTGCTTGTTGACTGAACAAGCGCTGCCATTCTCCTCTGACCTCTCTCATCATTGAGGCATTTTCACATATACAACTGATGCAGCCTGGATGTTTTTTGCTCATACAAACATTCTCAGTAAACTCTGGACTTGTAAACCCTGGAAATACCTGGAGGGTTTCCATTTCTGACATGTGTATGACACCAACAGTCATATTTATTTATACATGGCTTCATTTATAAATTACAATAAATAGAGGAGCAAGCTGTTTGCATAAATGGGGAAGTGTGTCCAATGAAGTGGATACCGAGCGTAAATCCAAATAATCTCAAACATCTACACTGATTATTTAGGTAAAAGTTATGGTTGATTTTTATGAATATGGCAGCTGCCTAACACTGCTGATATAATGCAAGTAGTTATATGAATGGATTTTAGCTAGCACTTAATTGTGATACTTACTGTAATGAAGACTTTGATTTCAGTCAGTTTCTTTAGATCGTCTGTCTACTATCTCAACATTCACTCAATTTCCATGGCGTGCCTATGAACAGGAAGTGGCATGCCTGGATACATATTCAGAGTATTTCATGGGTGTGTTACCTTTTTGAACATGATGAGAGAGCCCACAGACAGGGCAGTGAACAGAGCTGCGATGAGCAACATGATGATGCCCACAGGGATACTGGTGTTCAAACCAGTCAGGGCTGCTATCCAACCACTGGCAACAGAGAAAAACCGGAATGTGAGTGCCCTTACACTTAGACTCACACACACACACACACACACACACACACACACACACACACAGAAGCAGTCTATACATTACTCACCATGTTCCCCAGTTAGTGATGCCGATAGCTTGTAGCACATGAACTCCAAACTGACAGATATAGACGAAGAAGAAGACAAAGAAGCGGAATGAACTGTCACTCCTGCAGTGGAGAAAGAAATAGAAGTAATTAAGAGAGAATAATGTGGGGGGGAATGAAACCAGATATATATATTAAATGCACCACTTATTCCTCTTCCATTACTAATTAATTCCCTTCTATCTCCATGACTCTGTGTAAATTTGCCTTTATTCATCTATTTAGTTTATATTCCCTGGCCAAGGAGCAGCTTCTTGATGCTAAAATGCAGCACCTTTAATTTCAGTGAAAAATGAGATTATCATTTTTGTCAGGGATGGGTCAGAACAGTATCAGAGGATGAGGAATAACCTAATTTTTTTAAGTTATTTGGCTGCCCATTATTCTTAATTTAACTCTTGGAGCAGTTACTGCCTTTCGCCTTAGTAGGGCATTATGACTACCCAGAGCAATGCCTTGTCTTTATATTTCTGTCCTTGTGGAAGTTGATATAATTTCTCATGTGTACACATACCTGAAAGCCCCGTAAAGCGGTCTGTACCAGCAGACAAAGGAGCAGGGGGTAAACAGCATAAACCATAGCATGGCCAGGCCAAAATCTACACCACGGGACGCATCCACACAGAACCAGGCCAGGCAGCCAAACATGTTGACAAACAGCGTCCCCGTATGGACTGGAAGGAAAACACAACAACATGGAGAACCTTTGACTCACATACATGTAAATGGTGAAATGTTGAATGGTGAAACAATAACGAATATTGAGTAAAATGTATGTAAATGCTTTCGTGTTCTGTTGTCCTTTGACAGACGAGCAGAGAAGTGTGCTTGATAGCAAAATTACATATTTCTGCAATTTTCTTTGAGTCTGATGGTTATGAAAAATGTTTCATAAGAGCTGGATTCTATGTGACAAAAAAGCCTGGCAAAGACTGCTTGCCAATATGACTAATATATAATTTGAATAACCTGCCTTTATTAAGAGATATATTTGATATACACACATGTGATATACGGATATGTTTTATAAGTCCATCTGTTCTGGGGACATTAACTGCATGACATAGACATAAAATGCATGACAGTGACAACACATGTTGACATGGGACCACTGACTTCTGGGAGACTACGACTGTTTTGAGGTGTTTCACGTAATTCACTCACACATCCAGAGGTTGTACATGATCTTGACAGTCTTCTGAAACTCTACAGGAATGTCCACTGCGATGTCGTGGTAGAAACACGGCCCGACTGGGAACTTCTCTGGCAGTGGAGGCCAGTTGTTCTTACGCCCTGTGGAGACAAAGACATCTCTATCTGCATGGTGTCTAGCAATGTGAAAGAGTGATTTCATACTCTATTAACAGATTATTAAAAATAGCTTGTGTAGGTGGCTGAGCGGGTACAAAAACGGGAGGGATAGACTGAGCAACAGAAATAAGAGAGAGGAAATAAGTTAATGAATTGAGTGACTGAGTGAGTGAGTTAAGTGAGTGGGTGAATGAAGAAGTAACTACCTGACTGACTCACCTGCAGCTCCATGGGACTGCAACTCTCTCTCCCGGCGATCGAGCTCTGCTGCTTTCTTCTCCAACTCCTCCTGCCTTCTCAACAACTCAGCCTGTGCACGCGCCTGGTCCTAATGAACATAAAGATGCTCTTGAAATTATATCAGGTTAACTTAAACTGACTACCCAACATCTTAAAAGTATTATGATATCCAACAAGGTAAGGGGTGGAGGTATTTTTCCACTCAGGTAAGCTTGGGTGTGTTAGTTTGGAGCAGGGTTAAAAGAGGGGATTGCAATCCCAAACAGAATAACAAACAGCTAGTGTTGTTCACCCTGTTATCTCCTTCAGTAGGTACTATATTATTACCACTACTACCACTATTACCATTAGTAGTACATTATGACACTGACATAAAAGAGGACGGGAGATTACATCAGATGAAACACAGTACCTGATTACGCCGCTGCTGGGCCATCAGAGCACAGGTGAGTGTATGAAAGGCAACAGGAGAAGTGAACCAAAAGCAAAGGCAAAGAGTGTGTTTATAGTGTACTAGTGTTGTAAAGCAGGGTCTTGCAGAAAAAGACTACACTACACTACACTACGCTTTCAATCTTCCCCAGATAAATGAAGACTAAAAGACAACTAGACCTGATTCAGCATGTGTGTGTGTGTGTCTTTGTCTGTGTGTGTGTTGTACCTGAGTCTGCTGCTGCGAGTAGGCCGGCGGTTCTTCTGTGGGCTTCATGATGGCAGGTTGTGTGTTCTGGGCGGGGGCAGGAGTGGATTTGGGGGCATTTCCCGGGGGTGCCTGAAAACCAACATAAACATGCCATGTTAGCATCTGTGCAATGGAAGGAAAGAGCCTGAATCAAAATCACAATCATAATTAGGCCAAAGGCATATTTTGACAGTGAAATCCTCTGTGACTGGAGACGAGGAGGAGAGAAAGAGGGTAGAGGATAAAATGAGGTCAGTGACTCAGAAGTGCACAAACACACGCACACATGCACATATCACACAACACCACAATGCAACCAAAGTGTGCACACACAGACATACACACACACATCTATAGTAATGCTGACCGTTCTGGCATCTGTGAACGGGTTATACTCCTCCAGACCGCCAGGAGGGGCAGACTGAGTCACCTGTGTCACCGAGGGATCCTAAAGGGTGGAGAGGACCATACAGGGTGTGAGAGGATGAAAAACTATAACAACAGTATCAAAAGATACTTATTTTGTTGTCTTTATACTGGGTATGAAAAAGCAGAGCTAACCAGAGGTAATAAAATGAGTCTGTCAATCTCTATGCTTCTGCCAGATGCTTATATTCATGTTGATGGCAGGCAGGGCCAGAGGCAGAAAGCAGTGTGGGAATGCAACAACATAAATATTTTAACATGTTACTTTATTCTATTTGCAGTGGCCTTGTCTGATATTGTGACCATTGAAAAGTCTATGAATGTGAATCACTGAAGCTGGTGCAGAGGGAACTGGAAAAGACCATTAATAAGGTGACTGTAGATCAAGAAAGTTTGCAGTAAGAGGTTGGAAAGCTTACAAAGTAAAATAATTCCACTGTATACAATATACACTAAGGTGGCAGGGAACTGTAGCATTCATAAACAGAGAATAGCTTATGGCCTACATTTGACTAACAGTGAGGTATAGATATACAACAAAGCAACCATATGGTGCTTATCTGATATAAGCTACTGTAGAGACTAAGTTTTAATAGAGTGGTTGAAGAACATGTAGTTCATGGGAATGCTGTGGGCTTCCTTATCATTGATATGAGTAGCTAATCTATACTTGACGGCAGTACTAGTGTAGGTATGACTGCGACTTTTATGTCCGTTGCGCATGATGTATTTGATCCGTGCAAGGGAAATGTTGATAAGGCACTGTTGTGTAAATTTACATTAACAGCAATAACAAATGAACAGGCTCAATGCCCTACCCAAACTTAAATAGCCAATAATTCCAAATACACAACGATACAAATAGCCAGCTGGCTTTTTGTCAATGTAAGTTAATGTCACTGGTGCGGTTACAACGTTACAACAAATGTTTACTGACGGTGGACAGAGCTAGCCAGCCAGCTAGCTAGCTATAACATGTCTTTGTTCTAAGCTAGCATAGCATTATTATAACGTTATAACAACACGTCTTCATCAACAGCTTGCTAGACAACCTCTGATAACCTTCTTTACAAAGTGAGCAGCCAAATAATGTCTGTGATATGCTAAATAATGTGCGTGATGATTAGCTCGTTCTGCTACTACTATGCTAGCAATATGTCAAAGACAACCATATAGCCATCAAGCTAAAGGCTAAGCCAGCTAGCAGGAATGCTACAGGAAGGCTGGCCTAGCTAACAGGCTAAGGTTAGCTAGCTAGCTACCTGAAAAGGATTGCTGAAGTCTGGGTCTGCGAACGGGTTGCTGTCAAAATCGGACATTGTGTAGCCTTCAAATAGCGGTTTCCCGGGTGGAAGAGCTCCCCGATGCTCCAGGGAAGGTTCAGTCCCTTGATCTGCCTCACTACCCTGCGGTGTTTCCACCTCCTGCCGACAGAGACAGACCCCTCGCCTAGCAAGTTAGCCAGCAGCACAAAAATGGCAGGAGAGGGGAGGCTGCGTGATGAGCGGCCCAACTTCTGTTATACCGTCTACGTCATTGTTTCAGCACCGTGGAGAGGGGCAGAGTGTGAATTCACAGGTATCTCAAGTCTGGGCAGGTGGGCCACCGCCTGACATGCAAAAATAAAAATGCAAACTGAAGCATACACAAATCAGAACACACAGTCAAGCTCATAAGTCAAACTGTCACACTGTACCACTGGAGATACACACTATGCACACTGTGTATCAGAGGTGGAAAGTACATACTCAAGTAGTGGACAGTTTCGAGCAACTGATACTTTACTTGAGTAGCCCATTTCCAGTCTGTGCGACGTTGTGGGATACTTTTACGCCACTACATTTCAAAGGGAAATATTGTACTTTTTACTCCACTGGGCCTACAATTATTTGACGGCGTAGACCTACTAGTTACTTTGCAGAATAAGGTTTTTACACGCAAAACATTTGATAAGCTCATAAAATCTGATGAACTGAGTTTTAACTATGCATGTGCATCTGCAACTTTAAAAAATATATACAGGTTAATACACTGCAGGGAGCATTCCTCAGAACTAGTACTTTTACTTTGATATTGAAGTACATTTTACTGCGAATACTTATATACTTTTGAGTATATAAGAGATATTACAGAACCATAATGAAAATGCAACCCTATTTTAATGGACCATTTTATGGCTACTTTTAGGATTTGAGTTCAGGCTCATGAGGATTATTCAAGTTTTATCACATCTGTCACTAGAGATGAGATGACTAGAAGGCCAACATATGAGACAGAGTTTGCAGTTAACATGTTAAACATTTATAAAGACCTTTAAGGGAATCATAGGCCTACAACTTGTCATTTCATCTCTGGAGTTTTTCTTTCATCATCAGGGCTTTCATTCCTCTATGTATTCACAGTATATTTGAGCTCTTGTAGGTCAAATAGCACAGCAACCTCTTCTACTTGATGATGATGAGGTTGATGATGATGATGATGATGATGATATTAATGATAATGATTTATGGAAGAGTCTTCTGGTGAGGGGGTCTCTGCTGTCTTTTAACAAGAGCTGGGAAGCCAATCCCTTGACAGCCGAGTTCACCATCACTATCAGTGGCCTCGTCTTCTACAAAAGTTCCAGTCCCTTCACCAGAAATCATTTAATCCCACTCACCCCAATAAGAAGCCACCAAAGATCCCCTATATGTCTGTTCATTTTCACATGAGGTTGTAATAGTTACCAAAAATGCCCACTTGGGGGAGCAATGATCAAGAAAGTCACCTCATCCCTTTTGCGGGATCCTTTCTCATTTGCCATCAATTTATTTTCATTCAAACGAAGGGTGACCATGTGAAGAACATCAGATCAGTTGACAGCCTGTAAATGTGATTTAAACATTTAAGCACCATTTACTCAGATTAAATTTCAATTGTAGTACAAATGCTATTATGTGGAAATCTTGCAGTATGTGGTAAATGATGGAGGTGAAGATATTCCCTTTGATTATTTGAATCCTGTTGGTCATATGTGACTAAGATTCCAAGTTATATTTGTTTAGTAGTAGTCTAATACCACAAACGTTCAACTACTGAACCCATGTGTTTTTGCAAATATATGCAACTACACACCAATACCTTAATAGCCTACTAATGTGTTCCTTAAGGTTTATGTAGTACTGTATGTATGTACCCATAATATACTGTTCTCTGTATTCAATGAGCAGAACACAAAGCCACATTGATAGGCTGTAGATAAACACAAATGGTGGATTCATTATAATTCAACTTCTGTCCACAAACATGCATGCAGGCCAACACACACACACACACACACACACACACACACAAAATGAGCATTGGTTCCTTCCCTAATCTGGTATTAATGGACCCAATCACAGACTCTATGAATAATCAATGGCCAGTGGTCTGCAACCGCAGTGCTGAGACCTTGAGTGAATCTGAATTTTCCTAATAAGACACACACACACACACACACACACACACACACACACACACACACACACACACACACACACACACATACAGTTCATATACAGAGGTAAACACACCCACATGCAATACAAACAGAGAGAAACAGAACACACACTCTGTCCATCTTTA
>OMKZ01002098.1:1119-16567 GCA_900302535.1 Neoniphon sammara | reverse complement strand
AGGAGGGAGAAAGGAAGCTAATTAATCAAAGCTGCAAACATAAACCAGAATACTCTACTGACTTGCTGTCTGTATAAACACACAGACACACACACACACACACACACACACACACACACACAGTACATCCTTGCTCTCAAATTCTTCTCCTTAATTTCTACCAAAGACCACAAGGTGTCGCCCCTGAGCCATTTATTTAAAGTGTAAACGCTGAACTGAGTCTGCAAATCATCACTGGTCATGCTTGGAGAGCTTGTGTTTTTTTAAAAGGTCCTATGTGTTTCAAAAAAGCCATACATCACTGTCACATTAGCTGTGATAACATTATACTCTTACTATAAAGAAATGAGACCACGGTCAAGACGGCTGGTAACTTCTGTCTTGCTGGTGGTATTTTTTCCCGCTTGTGTTTTCTCAAAGTTCAAATCAGTTCATCTCTGTTTGCAATAAGGATTTTTCAAATTTTTTCACTTCCCTGAAGAGGATCAACATGTTGGAAGTGATTATTTTTCCCATCATCCTTTTTCTCCTTCCACCGTCTGCCAGAAACTCAGAAAGCTTCAGCTCCATTTGCTCTGGAGAAACAGCGCCCTCTTCCTGTTTTGTGCCGTAAAGCAACACGGCAGATTTCCTGCCTAAATCCCCGCCTGCTGCGACACAACAGAAAATGCAGAGTACTGTTAGGTAGAGGCTGGTCATGTTTGTTCACAGTAATCATACTGATGTCTCAAAATGAATGTGATAACTGTGATGTGATTTATTCATGACACATTTCTACATGATGCACCTTTAAGTTTTATTCATTCAACCTTTAATTCAACTTGGAGACACACTGAGGGCAAATACCTTCTTTTTCTCAGTGTGAGAAGTAAAGAATATAAACAAAAAATTCAAGAGATACAAAATCAGATACAAATTAAAATCATTATGTAATAAAATACAGGACAATAAACAGGATGATGCACAACATTAAAAATTATTACAATCAGTGAAACAATTGCAGGTAAGTAAAATATACGTAATTTAATACAACAATGCAAAACAATAAAAAAAGAGCAATGCAAAACAACTTTAAAAAATCATGTTTAATTCAGACAGAGGTGCTACAGCTTTTCAAAATAAATTGTACAAAATAAGTTTAAGTATAAAGCTGTTTTTGACTCTATATCTGGTGTTGTATAGAGACACAGATTTAAAGAAGAGGGGAATACTAGAATATCTGAGAGGGAAATGTTGACATGTAACACAATATTTCCAAAACAACCACCACTTAAGTGCCCCTGAGCAAAGTACTCACCCTCCAGCTGTCCCAATGCACCTGCTTAGAAATCTGATGGGTTGTACTGGGAATATAGAAGTGATTATTGCTGAATTTAAGGTATATTCCATGTGTGATATGCAAATATTTTACATTATGGGCGATAATGCAGTGTAAACATACAGAGAAGCTGATCCCGGTACAAAGGGATGACCGATAAATCGAGCTGCTCCACTGACCCAGTTGGAGAAACCATCGTAGCTCTTGTGTCGACTGATTTTCCTGGCATGGAAATCCTGGTGTCCAGCTGCGTCAAGTTAGCTACAAACAACCAGATACATACCGGAAGTTATAAAACTTGCCTTCGAAATAAAAGGTTGAAGTTTGCCGTCTTGGGAAAGCAGAAAACGTCGGGCACACAGAGCAACAAAAATATCAGATATGAAAAACATCAAGCGATTTTTAAAGAATGCATACGGAATGAACTCGTGGCTGTGAGATTAAAACGAAAATAGTCTTGTTGAAGATTGTTTCCCTTGACGTAGGTTTTATAGTGAATGTTATAACCGGAAGTTGTTTTTATTCTAGCTGCCTTGACACTAGTCTGACGTCTGCAGTAAAAGTAGCAACTTTACAATACAAAAACAACACGTAGAGAGGAGTACTTTAACCCTATTTTACTTTTTTATGCATCTGAACAATATCAGCTTCTATTAAGGCGGACTTTGGAGTAGCTCCTGGGTTTTAAAACGTCGTTTTGCGGACGGAGAATGACGCAGGGTTTCCAAAGGAGCAGTCGATGTTGAGTGATAAGTTTACACTGGCTACTGTTGACATAATCAGCCTACAGTAAGACGACGGTGAGGCAAATCCAAGTCACAAGATAAGACTTCTGCACTGCTTGGCTAACTGTCGGGCTTTATTTCAGAGGTAAGGACGGGCCTTCTTTTCTTATTTTGTCTGTAAATAGTTTTTAAATACCGCCCAGGTGAACACTAGTATTGCGGCAACCTAAATAACTGATTTTTTTGTGTTTTTTTGTTTGACAGGTAACGTCTCGCGCATAGAAAAATAACAGCGAAGTTAGCTAACGGCTTAAGCTAGGCTAATAATGAGCTTTCAACGGACACAATATGTCATCTTACCTATTTGTTCATCTGGTCCGGTGTGTTGTTTACAGTGCAGATGTTATATTAAGACTCAGTTTTGCGGTATAAAAGCGGAAACAGTTGCTAAACTTCCTCGTAGCAGGAGATGAGTCATTTCTGTCTTTGAGGAGTTGAGCCGTGTTTGCGCTGATTGGACTTGGCGCCTGCGTTTCACAAGAGTCCTTTACCATTTAACGCAACTTCGCAGAAATTGATTTCTTAAAATACACAGGGGGGGATAAGCAAGTTAGTTTTCACGTTTAGTAGGTGTTACTGAAGCCACATTGCATTTCGGCGACAATGTTTCAATATTGGACGATCTTGTTTCGGAAATACACCTCCGAAATTGGCAGAGGTAATAGTAAAAACTCCAACCGGCTAGCTAGTAAATCCAGATTTCTGCTGCTTGACGTAACGCCTTCACTTTTATTTTGTGAAAGGGTTTGCAGGGATGGATAACCCAGGATACCGCACCGGCAGCTTCGACGGCCTTCATCACCCCAGCAGTGATGATGATGATGACGAGATGGTGGACATTGCAGGAGCCACTCTGGACTTTTCCAGCACGGACGATGTCCCTCCTCTCAGCTCAGGTAACCCTGCTGATGCTCGGTGTCTTTTTTTCTGTTTTAGGTGCCATTTCCTGCTCACTTGCAGCAGATCAGCTAGATCAAACATTGTGGGGGCAAAACACTCATGGCATGAGCAAGGTTGTCTTATCAAACCTATGGAAGCAAGTGAGAACAATTGCTCAAATAGAGAATCATATCTGCTTCATTCCCTAAACCAGATGCCCTTTTTCTTATATTGCATATAATTCATAGTTTGAGAACTGTAACTCAGAAAAAGGCTTTGTTTCTTAATTTTGGTTTTTAAACTGGCCTTACATTCACTCTCAAGTAGCAATAAAAAGGCTGTAAAGCATCTTAAACTTCTTAAAACTTGCAGATATTCACTTTGGTTTGACGGACTTGACCACAAACCTGCAGCCCTTTTCTTTCTTCTGTCTCCTCTACTGGTGATTAATAATCACCAACAAGTTGCATTACTTCCTGAGTGTCTGGCATGTTTATATTACCTGCTGTTTCTAATTAAAAGGGCCTCCTCTAAGACAGGTCTAAGTGGCTGAATTGCAAAATGAAGACATGAGGTAGGCAATGATGGCTCATTGGATTGGTGGTTATCGAGCTCAGTCTTGCTGTAGTTGCTTGGATGTTGGTCCTAGCTGTTAAAAAGCTTCTCAAAGTACTTTTATTTAATTTTTTTTTTTTTTTATGATGGACATGCACAGTTTTTATTGGTGGACGTTGGCATTTGCATGTTAGTGGAGAATGTTAGATTAACAGTGGAGGGAAGACGTGATAATGTGTGAGAGGAGAAGAGTTTCAGAGTTCAGAGTGTGTCCGTTAGCTTTCAGAGGTAGTGGTCTGCTGATAAGATATATCTTTACTATGGTGGAGTACACTTTTTCCTGTGTGTGTGTGTGTGTGTGTGTGTGTGTCACATGCTTCCAGTGAACAGCTTGTGGTTACACTTATGAATCATCAGTTACTCTATTCTCTCTCTCTCTCTCTCGCTCTCTCTCTCTCTCTGTCTCACACACACACACACACACAGGTGGAACATATCGGGCTGATTTAAAGTGTTTTGCTTCATCTTGACATCGACTCAGTTATTACACCGCGACATCAAAACAACCATTAAAATGAGTTACAGCTCTGAGGAGCAGCAGTTCCACGCTTGGCCGGGTTAACTTCCCTGTCCGGCTACTGCTGATGTCATCGTGATGTCACAGTGACGCTCCTGTCAGATGTCAAACTCGCAGTGACAGGAATTGCCGGTACATTAAAACTACTAATGAAAACAATTCGGAGTCCCTGTGGAAGAGCCGGGTCTGACTGGTTTGTGCTTATGTCATCATGATGTCACTATCAAGCGCCTCATAGTGATATTTAGTTTACTGTCGATTATTTGTCTTGCATCGGATAAGAGATCATGTTACCCTGTAAAATTTGTCCCATTATGTTCTTATGTCACCGTGTGAGTTGTGAAATATCTGCGGACAGTATTGTCACATACTTCCTGAATTAAAGGGTACTTCCACCCATTTTAAGAATTAACATGCTATTTCTGTGCTCTATGACAGCTTAGTCACTGCTTGCACAACTCATTCCCAAAGTTACAGTTTTTCTGTCCTTTATGTGTTGACCTGAGAGCCCCATTGTATGATGCAATTTAAAACAGGGAAACTCAAGCGCGCTTTTCTGATGATTTAGGTGAAAATGGAATGGTTATTTAAAAACAAAATATTTAAAATGGCAAGTATTATTTCTGAAGCTCGGAAAAGGAGGCAATAAAAACTTTTTCTTAAACCAGCATCATGTAGTGCTGTAAATATGGAAGTCCTCAGTGTGGTGTTCCTCTTATCTTATGATGTTTTCTGTATATAGTATGGATATGCTCTTTCTCATGTAGTACGATGTACTCGGTTCATTTATTCTGTAGGATGGAAATTGATCTGAAACTGATAATCAAACCGCAATACACCTCCACATTCTCGAGTCGTGGTTCCATCTTCCACGTCGCGGTCCCGCCCCCGGGGTAGCTTGCTGAGCTCTTATTAGGTTACTAATGGGGAATAAAAGTTAAGATATTTTTAATGGGGAATTTAAGGGAAAATCAGGCAGTAAGGAGTTGAAGTGATTTAGATTCCTTCATCTAAACAGGAAGTCTTTGCTAAGGCTTGACGGAACAAGAGCACATTTTTCCAGCAGTAAATAAAAAAATACATATATTGTCAGATGTTGCATGTGAGCCGCCTGGTTACTGCTGATATTGTTATGATGTTGTTTTGATGTCTTTCATCCCTCATTTAAACAGAAAAATACATCCACCAAGGCCTGTAACGCAACAACAGAGGTTTTCTGAAAGTCTATTTCCTTTCAGAAGGACTACGTCTAGTTTTACCAGTAACCATTGCCTGATTATTCCTGATATCACTCTTAGCACTTAAACGCCTCTTATGCACCACACTGACCAAGAAACATCTGCTCTGGTTTCTGATAAAACATCTTCATGCTTCCGGTGAGTTAAAAGCAGACTGAGAAAGATTGAGACTGCAAAGAAAAGAGCAGTTTCTGACTCTGATGTTGCCGATAGTTGGCGCTGCCCAGTCATGATGACATCACCGAAATGCATCGCCTTCCCTCATGTGAACCAAACAGGATCTGTGCCAAGTCTAAATAGGATGCCAGCAGCTACTTAGAGGTCGATCCAGTACATCAAAATACGAGCGAAAATGATTTAGAGCCTCTTAGAAAAAGAGCACTGTCAGACGGTAATGTGAGCTGCCTGGTTACCAGTGATGTCACCGCGACATCACCACCAGCATCGCTGCCTTCTCCGCCAGTCTAAACAGAGAGGTAAAACCCTGCCAAGAGGAAGAGTGTCCTAAGGGGGATTTTTTTTTCTCTCTGTTGAATGAAAGCCGTTTATTTCCACTGTGTCAGCCTCTCAGGGATAAAAGAAATGCAGCCTTGTTTTTACATTGACAACCATGTATTTTTGAAATTATACAGTGGGTTTTGGAAGGAAACCATAAGCCCGAGGGGTTGTGATATTTTTTTTTTCTTAAGTTAAAGTAAAAACATAAGAATCAGCACAAGCGGACTTACAAGGTTCTCAGTTGTATACAATGCCGTGCCTCGTGGCTTCAGACTGATAAGTTGTGTGTAAAGCTCAAGGGAAATTAGAAGTTCATTTGCAAGACCTACTTAATTTTACCCACTGCCTTAAGAGTCCAGCATTAAGATTATGAACAAGAGCACAGGTAATCTGCAGTGGTTATATCTGTGATGGTACTTAACACAAAAACTAATTTGTCAGTATGCAAATACCAAGAGACATAAATTCCAGGTTGTATTTTAAACCGGTGACAGCAGTTAGAAGCCGTTTTGTGACCATTTAGATCAAGAGACTCTCACTTAGCATTTTATTGCCTGCCTTTTTAGTATTTCAGACCACACTTCCTCCTTTTCTTTTCCTCTCGGGGTTGGAAAGTGTTGTCATGTCCCCTGACAGCTCATTATCGAACGCTGATGGCCACTTGAACTTGGTGAACCGTGGACAAATGCTGAGTTTACTGAGGTTGCCAAGCAAGTGCTCAGCCATTGCTAAGCGTTGTAATCGACTTGTGTAACCTGCTGCTTGTGGAGGTGGTCGCCTCGTGTCTAGAGAGGACTGAGAACATGCCTGGAGGGTTGCTAGTTCAACTACCGGCTGGGAATATGTGCTGCTTAAAAGCATGGTTTACATTCAGCAAATCTCCCTTGGATGAATAAAGGTTAGAAAACAACTCCCTAGACTAGAACGCCTTGGCTTGTTTAGATTAGCGGGCTGAGACTCGAGGTCATGGTACAGGAACACCCATGGGTGCAGGCTGATTTTAGAACTATGATTTGCATTGTGGTCCCTTCAACAACCCTTGCTCGTGCACTAGAGATCTGTGCTGATAAAAGTAGTTCTGAAGTGATTAGTGGATTAATAGAGTAAGATTGTCTTCCTTTTCTCCGTTCATATCATTATAAAATTAATAATTTGGGTTTTTATGGCTGCTGCTTAGACTAAGGACGTAATTTGAAGACATCACTTTGGACTCTGATCACTGCCCATCAGACTTTGGCTTTAGTTTTCACATTTTATACACCAAATGATTTATCCTTAAATTTAAAAAGTAATAGATTAATTGACAATGCATGCATTGGCTAAATGTCTAAGATGTTAAAATGCAGCATATCCAATTTGGCCCAAAATAATTATGAACAACATTTGTTTTCATTGTACTTTTTAATCCTTGTCACTTGGTCTGTTAAAGATGCTGCATGTAGCATTAGTCTTGTGCCAGTAAAAGCTCTGGATAGCAGCAGATAAGTCATAAAAATGCTGTTAGTCTTGTTTGTTTACGGTAAATAAACCACATGTCTCAAAATGAATGTGGTAAAAATTCATAGATGTTAAAATTCTTCACACTACCCACACTGATTTTCCCTATTCTTGATACTGCCAACTCCTTTTCTTAAAATGTTTGAATGTGTCGACATTTTCAAGTGTTGGTTGTTGACACCACTTGACCCGTCCTTGTCATCACGGTCTGTAGACCAGATGAAAATGACTGATTCGCTTCAGGCCTGCTATTCAATCAAGTAGTTTTAAATGCATCTTATTTGAGGCAGGTCAGAGTGGAGTATGAGCAAAAAACAGCGATAAATTGTCTGTAACACATTTTATTTAACTTCTTAGACTCCAGCAGGTCGCCAGTGGATTTCTACAAGTTTTACAAAAATTTGGAAATTTGCAATTTTTAAAAATAGATACTAAATAAATAAATACACACATTTTTTAATTGACAAAAATAAAGAAATTGACACAAAATTTAAAAATGTAATGCAAATGTAAACATTTTTCACACATTTTATAAATGTGACGCAAATTTTATAATTTTTTTACAAATTTGACACAAATTCTTAAATTGATGGGTTTTAAGGGGTTAATGCAAAAATGATCACCAGATGAAGTTTGCTAGGGCAGAAATGTCTTTTTATATTAAATAAAATATGTTTAGAAATATAATCTTGGATCTATGCTTCGTTTTGATTGGACACCACTTACCCCAACAGTCCTTTTCCACTAAAATAAAATTTAGGACTTTTGGTCAGTTTGCGTGAGGAACTTCAAATAGCCTTTTAAATCACTTCCACTTCATAAACTTGCTTTTATGTGATCAGTTTATTGATGTTTCTCAATCTCCCTTTTTATGAGTTAGTTTATGGTTCATAATTTGGTTATATTGCACTGTACTGTTTGCTGTTGATTTTTTTTGTGTTTACCACCTCCTCTGTCAACTGTTTTATAGCTGTAGTTTGAAAAGTATTATACGCATATAGATCAGTGTTGATTATCACTGATGCTGTTTTAATGTTGTTAAACTAAAGGCTGCACACTTCCTCAGTCTGATATATCTTAACTGGTGACAACAGGATCTAATAATTGACCAGGAATGAGTCACCTGCAGTCGGGTACACTGTGTTTTGTTTTATACGCCTGTATTTACCTCGCCAGGTCATTTGTGGTGATTTTGTGAAGCAGGAAGAGAGTTAGGACAAGAAAAAAAATAGAAATGAGATGACTGAATGGTCAAATGAGTACAGGGAAGGGCGGCTCGAGCATGAATGAAACACAAAAGCCGATGAAAAGACAGATTTTTGATCACGAGCGAGGTCAGTGGCGAGCTGAGAGGCGCCGCTGTGTGTTTCGTTGTGTGATATTAAAAATAATCTTACAACACCACTTTGTGCAGAAATCAGGTCAGGGGAAAGTTTTATTTTTATTTTAATTTTGAGAATGGAAATATTTCATCTGTAAAATTCACAACAGGTGTCATTTGACCGCAGCACTTAGTCCCTTTCTTAGGTGTGATTTTCCCAGCTGGTGAGGAGACTCAAACTGGCAACCCTGTGGTCATAAGGCTGCCCACCTAGGGTTTAGGTGACTCAGGCGATGAATGACTCACAGATGCAATAAAAGAGTCATTGTTTTATAATTATATATCCAGCCTATGTGGGTATGCTCTGTTCTTTCTATGACAAAGTATGGAGCATTAACCGTTATTTCTGAGATCGATGGTGAAGTTACAGGGTGAGATGTTGTGGGCGTAGAGTGATCTTACCCAGAGGCCATTTTACAGACAGGCAGGGTATAGTGAACCAGCATAACATTACAACAATACAAAAAAACAAAATCATACTATGGCAAGGCAAATAATAATAATCATAATAATAACCTTTATTTACATAGCACTTTTCGAAACAAAGTTCCACTAATGCTTCACAGAGATAAAAACAGACAAGCAGCAGCAATAAAATCTGTAAACGATCATGAAAAAATGTAGATCGTAACTTAATATAAAATAATAACAATAATAATTCAATAATAATTCAGCAATAAATAAAATGAAATAATAAAATAACATACAATACTTTTACTTTGAAAAAATAGCCAGATTAAAACATTTGGATTTGCATTTGTGTTGAATTAATAAAAGATATCAGGCTGCAATCAAGAATCATCTACCTCAGTCACTTTAATCTCATTTTAAGTTGTAAGAGCTTCATTTAACCAGACATACCTGTGCGCTGTCTCATTATGCTAATAAAGCACCGTTGTAATTAAGTTTGGCTCGCAATTACAATCTCTGTGCAGCTTTCGTAGATTTCAAATGCTCAAAAATCTGTTTTAATGACTCTTGCATTTGATTCTGATTGATTAGGTTTGCTTTGATTATTACTAACAGTGTATTTTCTGATTGCAGGAAAGTCTAGCTCATGTTGAATGGTTGGTTGGTTCAGATTTTCCTCGCATCTCTAGGGAGACATTCAGGTCCGACTTCACTAAATGACTCCAGATGTCGTCTCTTTTAATTTCGCCGCTATAGTCACGAGTTTTAAACGTTTGTGCGGGCTGTTTTATCAACACGGATTCACCTTTTAAAATATTTGCTGGCTAAGCGTAGGTGCAGTGCCGGTGTAATGTAATTGCAGTGGTTATGTGGTGCCAGTTATTGGAGGTGCTGTGGGTTCAGCTGAATAAAAACAGCTACAGGTGCCCGTGTGATGACATTATCTCAGTCTACCTCAGCCATCCCTCCTTCCTCCAACGCCCAAGCCAGGTTTTTATGAAGGTACTCACTCCAGTTTTATGGCACAGTTGCATCACCTCCTGCCTATTGGAAACTTTGTCTCCTGCACACAGCAAAATTTCATCCTGCTGACATGGAAGTTAATCTAATGTCCTGTAGAAACCCACATTCCTGCTTTATTGAATTTCCTCTCAATTTTTTTTTATTACCCAATAAATACGCTTTAAGCCCTTGCCTGGGCCTCAGCGGTGACAGTCCGGTGCCGTGATCCGCTCTTCTTGTTCCAGAGACGCCTGGCCATGTTCGCCGAGCCTCGCCGGGGGTCACGCTGTCAGTTGCCACGGCAACCAAACCTCAGCAGGTCAAGGTTTAACCGCTCATTGTTTCATGCTGGCAGGAACTGAGAAGACGAGACAAAGTGTGTGTCTGTATGACTTTGTGTCAGCCTTTCCTTGTGTGTGTACGTGCGTTTGTGTGTGTGTGTGTGTGTGTGTGTGTGTGTGTGTGTGTGTGTGTATATATGTGTGTGAGAATCATTTCACAATAGATGACATGCTGTAGTGTTGGCAGAAGGCCCGATGGTCATATGATGAAGGAAAGTAGTGTCCAAGTTTCCAGAGTTTTCAGTGAGATCTTAAATGCAGCACGCAGAAATCTGTTGTTGTTCTGTGGAAATGTGAGATTATTGCCAGCTTTGTCCCCCCCTGGACACACACACACACGCACACACACACACAGACTGAGTGCTGAGCTCAACCCATCTCTCTCTCTCTGCTGACATCTCTTGTTGGAAATGATCAGTGTTTTTCCAGGGAATCAGATGTTGTTGACCCACTTCCTGCGGTGCGAACGCCCAGATGGATGACTTTGCGTTTTGCGTATTGAAAATCTAGCCGGGGTTAATCTGCTTTGGGCCGTAAAGTGCGTCTGTGGTAGCTCTCGTTCTGTTTTACTGCACTACCATGTGGCTGTTTAAGAGACCTGTGAGGCGATTCTCTGTTGTCTTTAAAGACGTATATCTGTTAAAGTAATCCATGACGTTTTTTTCTTTATCATTGATCGATATCATACAGTCACTATTCAACCCATTACCACTTAATTAAAGTCTTTACATTGTCTGTAGTCTGTTCTATTCATCCGGTACCTGATGCCATACAGGATTTTATGCATTTTACGTTTATGGCAGCAGTTCACGCCTTTTACATTCTTTTTTTTCTTTCTTTTTTTTGAGTTTGTTCTGGAGTGTTTTCTTGCCTGCTCTGAGGGTTTAAGTCAGGCTGTGTCGTCCTGTTTTGTTTGTTGTGGGCCTGTAAAGCCCTTTGAGACTGTAAACACTGATTTTAGGGCTCTAAATAAACCTGAACTTGAACTCAAATCAATGCTGTGCCAAAGATTCACGACCCTGACAGCCGCCATGGGTGAGCAGATAAAGAAGAGAGCGCCACCTACAGGATCTCCATCAACAGCAAATCAAAGGAGAAAGATATTGCCCCAAATGTGTGAATTATACCATTTACCGATTTTACTGTCTCCTCAAATAAGTCAGATCAAATCCTTATTTATTTGCTCTCTGTAAGACATGATTTTGGCTTTTTACACCTTTTTCCAAGCAAACAGAGCCAAAGGACAGGAAGTAAAGGGTAGAATAATTTCTTAGCTTGCCAGTATCAGCGGCCACCACCAGCCATGGAGGGGTGGCTTGTATGGGGAAAGAATTTGACTCTGGTGTAGCTCTGTCTCTCCTAAAACACACAGCGCTGCGTGCCTCGCTGCCGGGTCTTTTGTCTGACAGTTAGAAAGGTAACTCAGGGTTCACGGGGTCAGAACCAGGTCGGCGTCAGTTCACTCTCAGTTCTAGAAATTAAAAATGAAGGGTTGAATTTCAAAATGCTAAGTGTCTCTTTTGGGGTGAAAATCAATACTTGAAATTCATAATTCTTTCAAATATCATATGTTATATCACATCTCAAATATCTCTAAAATATAGAGGTCCAAGTCTGCAAAATTTCTCATTTTGGAACCAAGCTTTTCAGATGTAAACTTAATTAATGTTAGAGCTTTTTCCCTCTCAGTTTTGTTTTGCTTTGTTCCTCTCGTGCCAGCTCTTCCCGATTCTCAGCCCCCGGAAAAGTCACGGGAATCTGCCGAAAGCAGCATGAACTCTGTTCAAAATTGATTGACCAAAAAAAAATACTGGTTCATTTGGAACCGTTGTGGCGTCGCTTTTGTGTTTCTGTTGTGTGTGTTCATGCCTCGGCCTGCCTCAGTCTGGTGAAGACAGTTAACAGTAGCTTATTTTACCTCTGCAAGTCAATACTAGCCACAGTTTTTGGTCAAACCAGTTGCAAACTGTGGTTGAAACTACAATTAAAAAACAATTCTCAGGTGTATCTCTCACTCATTCGTTCATTCGTTCATTCATTCGAGAGGCCTGTACACAGTATTTGAAATGTAGACTGACTTCCACATCATGTATAAAAATTAGCTTCTTTTGGTTATGGAAGACATGGAAAACTCATTAAAAACCACTGGTAAAACAGTTTATGCCCCCTTTAAAAAGCAAAGGGACTCCATCTCCTGAACTGAAAGTGTCCTGACCTCCCACCCTGTCATACAGTATTTTGTGTCTTTCTGGCAGCCATCAGGGTCCCACAGGACCTGACGGGTCATCCACGCACATGACCTCGTTTTTACGCAGCGCCTCGCCTCAGCCAATCCCAGGCAGACCTCCACGGCAGGCTCAGCCAATCACGGGGAAGCTCACAGGCACCCCTGAGCACTTAAAAAGCCAGTTCCTACCAGCTGAGCTACTCACCATCTGCTTCCCAGACAGATTAGCCAATCGTGACTCATTTCCCCGAGCCTGTCAGCCAATGAGGGAGCGGTCTACTGAGTCCACGACAGAGAGGGATTTCCAGTTTGGGTTGTAGCGCTGATTGTGGACACTCAGTGGGGCTTTGGGACTGGGAATGAGAGATGGACTGGGAGTACTGGAGCCAGAGGCTGGTTGAGGAGGAACTGGTGGAAAATGGTGAGTTTGGGATTGGGAAGGACTGGGAATTAGGTGACTGCGAAATAGTTCACAGTACAGAAGTTTTGTTGTCGCTGACTGGTGAAATGGTGCAGTGAGAGTTTTAAATGAAGCTAGATGCAAGCTGTTGCAGTCACATGTTTGACCGCAGACACAGATCATGTGTTGAGTCTGATTGTGTGTGTGTGTGTGTGTGTGTGTGTGTGTGCTTGCAGGTGCACGTCCTCATCTGCCTTCATTTGTTTCTAGAATGGACATGGCTTTGTGTTTTTGCTGGTGTTTTTAACCGTGGTGCATTGGGTTTACTTATTAAGAGCATTTACAATCAATCAGGCACTGAGTCATGTGGTTAATGTTTGTCATGCACTGCTCTGTCTGCCTTTATGCATGCACATGAGGGAAATGCGCTTTGTTTTGTGTGTGTGTGTTTGTGCAGCTGTGCAAGTCGCTGTATTCTGACACAAAGGTCACTACCAACAGCTACATGATAAATTCCAACGCCACTCTTATCTCTGTGTTTATGTTCTTGTATTTCATATTTTGTGAATGTTTTGATGTCAGAGACTGTTTTGTCTCTGTCGTGACTTCTAAAGTCGAACTCATATCTTTAGCTGTTACTGTGTTTTGTTGTCTTTGCTTGAGAAATGTGTGTGAATCTGTAAGTCATCTGTCAACTTGACTTACACTGACCAGTTGCAGTGTGTGTGTGTGTGTGTGTGTTGTATGGTATCAGGTTGTAGTTTTCCTGTACATTCGCTCTGGCTTGTCTATGTTTTGCTCGGTGTATTTGGGTTATGTCAGCCTTAATGATGCCGTTTTCTCAAGGCTTTAAAGTTTATGGTTGTGGCTGTCATGAAGAGCGGCCAAAGTTCGCTCACAGTCACTGCTAATGGGACGGTGCTCTGTAAATTGAAGTTGACCTACTTTTAGATTTATAAAATCACAGTCAGTTGTGTTAAATGACTTTTCAACCTGTTCAATAAACAATAGAATAAACAATTTGTGTCTAAACATTGCTCGTTGCGAAAAAAGAACAAAAAGAAAAAAAAACATTTAAACCTACCGACACTAAAATGCTCCAAATATTTTTTGGAGCTGGTGGGCAAAACAAATGAACTTCCCACGCTGTATCCGATCAGTGATAAGAGCTAAAACAGCCTCAGAGCTCCTCTTCAGGAAATGAATTATTTTTCAACATGTCGGCTTGTGCATCGTCCAGGGTTTCCCAGTTAGAGGTGCAAGACGTGTTTAGCCTTCACCTCAGCTCAAATGGGCACAGGATTATGACATGATGACGTAAAAATGTGACTTTGTGGTGACCAGCTCGTGTTACCGATGCAGAAGACGGAGACTCACGGGAAATGTCTTGAAATCTGACGGGAAACAAGGAAGCACCGCCAAGAAGCGCCAGCTGATGCCGGGCTCGTACCGCATCACCGAGTCAGCTTGAATGGTTGAATAGTGGAGAGTAAAATTGAAGAAGAAGCCCTGCCTAGAATATCCTTGTTTTGTGCTGCTCGGTTTATTCTGGAGTCTGGCATACCTAATTTCCCTCATCCTGCCTTATCTACATGTTTTCGTTCATTTTCCCAGAATGCAGCTCACAGAGAATGATTCTGAACTTGTTGCTTCCAGTCAAATGTGTGTGTGTGTGGGGGTGTATGTGTATAAAAAGATTGGAAATGTGATTATTCAGTTGTGTCTGCGATCACAGCCGTGCCTCGTACTCAAAACGAAACTTGCCTGGTGGTTGCAGGGCATTTCTGGTCTGCTGGGTTTTCTGGCGGTCCTGAAATAGGTCTCTCCGCCTCTTTTTATGATGGATCGAGGGACTTCTATCGAAATCTGATATTTACTATTGATGTTTGACAGGTGAAAAACATCCTGGCCTGACAGCTTTTCAGCCCTTAAGATGTTTTGGGGGGATTTTTTTTTCCTTTTGAGTGTTTGTATGAGTGCCATCTTCCCTCGTCATAGTTTATATAGTTTGCATTGTCTTACGGGTTTCCCTCTTCACTGTGGTAGGAGAGTCGTAGCACCATGCTCGCAGGTAAATTATGTTTGAAACCAGTCTAACTAGTCAGCTCCGGTATGTAAATCATCCCGCCACCAAGCACTCCCTGATCATGATGAGCTTTTTTTTGTCTTAGTGTATCAGAGAAGCTTTTTCCTCCAACAGTGAGAGTAAAAATTGACAAGCAGGAATTGAAATTTGCACCGTGCAGACCGATGTCAGGGGAAATGATTCAGTCTCAGCTGCAGGACTCTGTAGCTTTGCATGCAGATCTCAGCCGGCTTCTTAGCTCGGTAAATTTCTT
>OMKZ01002095.1:25464-52814 GCA_900302535.1 Neoniphon sammara | reverse complement strand
TGTGTCTCTATCTTTGTCTATTTTGTGTACATGTCTGTGTCTTTGTGTCTGTGATTGTGCACATGTGTGCACTCCATGTCTGTGTGTGTATGTGCATATGTATGTGTGTGTGTGTGTGTGTGTGTGTGTGTGTAGTTTGCGTGAATGTACCTTTGCCTTTGTATGTGTTTATCTATGTCATTGTGTGTGTGTGTGTGTGCGTGCGTGCGTGCGTGCGTGTGTGTATGTGTGTGTGTGTGTGTGTGCGCGCGCCTCTGTCTTTGTTTTTGTGTGCAGGTATCTGTGTCTTTGTGTTTCTCTTTGTGAAGTGTGTGTTTTTCTCTGCGCATGCTTGTGCGTGTGTGTGTGTGTGTGTGTGTGTGTGTGTGTAATTGAGAAGTATAGGGAAACACTATTTAAGACATCCAAGTACAAAATGAGGACCCACAAGAAGAGTGATTAAATTAAGCCACAGCTTGTAGTATGCAGCTCTTTCCTCCTACACTTCACCAACACCTTTCTATCAAACTATATTAATTCTAACTGTAATCAATAACTTCCAATCAATCAAATCCGAGCAGAGGCCCCGTGCAGCGAGACGACACTCCCTGTGAAATCCAAGAACAAAAGCTGTCTTCATGCTGCATCAAGCTGAGCTGAGTGATGATTATCAGGCTGACACATTTCGGGCCACCTGCCAACTCAACACTATAAAACGCAGATTTCTTCCCCATTAGAGTCTCTCTGAGATACGAGCGCTTAAGGCAGCGTTTAGGCATGTTTCTCTCCATGCTCAAGCATCTCCGAGCATTTAAGCCGCCCCGTTTTGTCATAATGTCATGCGTCCGCCTTGGTGATTGGCAGCCTCAAGTGGTTGCAGATGAAAGCGGCCCCCCATGCTAATGAATAGGCCCCTGATTGCAGAGCTGCTCGCTCACTGAATTACAGCGTCGCCTGACTAATGAGCAGATACACTGCAGTGCCCCTCGTCTCTGTACATTCACATTACTGTTCTCCACGCTGATGAGCTCTCCTCTGCACAACAGTCAACAAAACCTCTATGGAAGATTGCAATGTGAGCCATCTTCATCCTCCTCCTCCTCCTCCGCCTCCTCCTCTTCCTCCCCAAGTTTATTTCAGATGCTGCCATATGCTGACAGGGTCTTCTCATGTTTTTTTTTTTTGTTGTTGTTGTTGTGTTTTTTTTTGGTGTGAGTTACTTTGTTTTTCGCTGCGTCACTTCAGGATATTATTTGAGTGAAATGATGATGCCATCCAAAATGGCTGATGATAATGTCTTAGTTTCAGCACTCAAGAGAAAGAACCAGTAATCATGTAATAAATAAATAAGATGCTATACAAATGTAGTAAAACTAGTATGAATATTGCAGGGATATTACAGGGATACCAAGGGAGATAATCACAATGCAAAAAAATAATTATTTCCAGCCTTTTTGAGCCTCTCTCATGACCCACTTTTTGATTTCCTGATACCACAAAACTCTGGATGCTATGTTTAGGCTCACTTGTAGGAATCACAGACATGCTGAATCCCTGTGTGAATATTTTAGGAATATCATGATGATTTTTCATCTGGGAATAAATACTTTTGACATCTTTTCTTGGATGTTTAAGCATATTCTCAAAAAAAACAGTTGTGGCCCTCGGCTGCAAAATGCAGGGTTAAGTGTTCCTTCACTGACAGCTTGTTATTTTTGGAAACACTTAAACCTCATATTTAAAATATACCTTGCAATGTGTTGTCATTCATCAGCAGTTTTGTGACATGAAGCCGATGAAACTGGCTATTTGAGGAGATTTTCACAGACCACTTACTGCACTGAGGTTGACTGAATTCGCTGCACTTCAGTTTAAAACTAGACTACCCAGGACTCCGAGCAGGACCACGTCAACAAGCTACAGTGCTAGGGTTAACACTACATGAGCGAACATTTTTAGCTGTAACTTCTTTTATTTAGGCAGAGATGACCACAATGAATTTACTTTGTGGCTCAGGGTGTTATGTTTAAATGTGGATATTGCACAGGCCCAGCATTTAACCCCAACCATAAAAGCTGTACACAGCTCAATGCAGTATCAGGTTTCTAAACAAAGCAAAGTTAAAATGAATTTATTTGACTCTGGACCGGGGGCCAGGACATAGTGTGCAATAGAAATTCTGAGAAATAAACAGGGAAACCTTTTCATGTGTAAACTACGGCCCTTACAGTAGCACATGAGTGCAGGAGGAGAGGAGCTGACAAAAAGCAAGGAAATAGCTCAAAACATATGATTCACTTTGCCCAGGCTGACAGCCAGCCGTGCACTATGCAAAAATAAACACGGGACTCCACGGCAGGTTCCCAAAATGTGTTTATTTTGGGGGGACGACAAAAACTCTTGAAATATTACAGCACTTCAGTTTGATTTATAATAAGCTGGATCCGGATCCAAATCATTGTCTGAAGCATCGTGGAGGCAGCATTGCCTGTCTGCTGTGTGTTGTGTAAGACTGGGGTTTATTTTAGTGATGCCAAACTACTTTTTGGCGAACATGGCCCTTCTCAATGGTGAAACTGGGGGAAAAACCCATTGACAATTAACTGATGTTTATGTAATAACTTCACTGAAACCCCCTTACATATTTTCTAGGACTGTACACACAGCCAGTACACATTTGCATACTGATTATTCTTTGTTGTGCAAAGATACAGTATGTTATTTAGATTCTGTCCCAGTATATCATAAAGGTAAACACAAATGCAATGAAATAAATTCTCTATTACTGTATGTAAAAACAAAGCCAAACAACATTACAATCAATGCAAACTTGTGAAAATGTTCATTATATCTTTCAAGATTGGCTATTACTTTTATACCACCCCTGGTGTACCAGTGTGCTAATCAACCTGCCTTATCAAACAAATTATAAAAACACGAAGGAAGCCCAATCTAGCACTCTCATTTATCACATTAAAATGATCTGAGAACCTCCTGTTCAAATTATTCAATCTCTGTATTCGCACTGCACGTCTGCTCTGAATAGTTTTTTAACATTTACATTTTTAGTTCAGTAGCATTCATTCTAAATGTCTGTGAACAAATGGAGCAATTATCAATGACTGATACGTTTTATTACAAGGTCAATGTGATGTATTATTAGACCACTTAGATGGAACATTGGTCCTTACTGTTACCCCTATGGTTTCTAGGTATGGCCTCCCAAAAAAAAAATCTGTCAATTTTTGATTGCTCTCTGCTCTCCATTACAGTGACAAAAACTGCAAGATCAACTCTGGATTCACTCCAGCTGAGGTCTGACAAGAACCACATCTTGTACTTCAAAAGGATGTGTCATTTTTAACACATCTGTGGATTTGCTTTGGATCAACACACGTTTGTGCAGTTTTATTATCATTTTTAAATAACCTCTTGGGGTTGAATAGTTAAAAAGATTGCACGTATAGAGCAGTTTTCCAGCTGGCATCTCAAATCTTTCACACTCCGTGTCTCCGAACTGCAATGCACATTAACATAACATAAAGACATGTCAAAATTATACATTGTTTTAAAGATTGTGCCATATCTAATTGATTATTTAACTGGCATTGGTATTTGATTTTGTGCAGGTTGTATAAAAACTAGAGCCTCACAGACTGATCCGCAGGACCCAGTCAATCCTGGCAGGGAGAATTTGAGCCACTTCCCTCATCAGACAGATTCACCAGTGCTAAAAACTCCAAATTTCAGTAGTTTCTCAGTATTGGATATTTCTGTATATTTTCTTTATTGTGGATTTGTGTTGTCTTTAATACCTGGCAAAGGAAAATTTTCATAATTGGGGGAAAAACATTCGACCTGTTTAGCATCACAACTTAAATAAGAACACCAGTTTGAGCATGCTCATCCTGAGGCATTTTGAGCTGATCTGTCTATAATATAGTACCACGTCTGTCCACAAGGTGACACTGCATGCTCATAGGTACGGTTGATAGTCAAATTCAGGGTGACAGCTGCAGTTACCAGCTAACTCATCTGACTGCAGTTATAATCCTTTTTGTTACAGATGTATGTGGCCATTGCAGAACTCCTTTTAGTGCATGTCTGCCCAAGAGGAATTATTTTGAAAGACATATAAACATATATTAATATATTTATATCTTATATACAATTCTGCTATGAAATCATAACAAAATTCTGCTGTTTGTTGACTATCTTGCTTGCAGGATAAATGATAAAGGGGAGAACTTCTATGTAAGTACCATGTTTGGGCCTTACTTTTTATTTTTAGTTTGCTTTGGTTTTATGTTTTATTGTGTACTTGCATCTTATTGTCAAGCAGTTATAAACAGTTGTAACTGTGTTTTTTTTTTTTTAAATGCTTTATAAATATATAAATAAAAACGCAACAGTGTTAACTACTGTATTCACATTACATTGCAACCCTGAAATTAAATCCTATTTGTGTTTAGTCTCAGTTTGATCGCTTAGGTCTCAACTGCTTGGAGGACTGAGCTCTCTCTCTTTCTATGGCTCTCCCTTTCTCTGTGTGTGTGTGTGTGTGTGTGTATGTGTAGGCGTGTACGATACTAAACCAGGTCAGTGTCACTGTCTGATCCGCTCTGCCAGTGGGAATAATGCTCACCAGAGGAATCACGCATCCTAGTTTTGTATTGAAAAGTTGCATGCAGTCGGAGAGGATTATAACGATAAGCATAACAGCAAAGGGAGGGTTGAGAGATAGTGGAGACTTACTGAATGCAAAAAAATAGGAATGTAAGTGTGTGCATGAATATAAGCCAGGTTTCCAGCTCAGTTTCCAACCTACGCCCTGCATTTCTCCGGGGTCTTTTCTTTTCTTTTCATTCTCTCTCCCTCCATTGTTCCTGCTTCCTCCAGCTTCTCCCTGTCCCGTCAGGCCATCCTCGGGTGAAGCCTGCTTCTCACATTGCTCTGCATTGTGTCCACACTCAATAGGATCACTGTGGAGCCAGCGGAGACCTGTTTTGCACCCAGCTGTAAGGTCCAAGTCAGAGCCAATCAGGTCAGATGAAGACAGGAGGAGGTTGATGTCATGTTGCAGAGATACGAGGCTGAACGCAGCTCTAAATCCGTCAGCCACCGGCTCAGTTTGTGTACTGTAAAGGAGTGGTGGGGATGATACACACTGCTCCTGCACTTTTGTTTTACACCATAATAGACAGAAGTGGTGACTCATAGGCAAGTCAATGCAGTTAACACATTCACTTATTTTGTTTTCTTTGTGGTCATGTTAATCCTTTTATTAACACTATTATTATCACTACCATTAGCATTATTTACATTAACACCTGTATAAAAGTCATGGTTTAAACAGTGGTTAAAGTCCATAAAAACCATAAAAATCCATAAAAAAAAAACACATAAAACCATAAAACCATAAAAATCCATAAAAACATTTTAAAAAGCGCATCAATTAACAGGTTGTACACTGAGGTTTTTATATGTAAGCAGCATAGATTGTAGATTTCTAGTAGAGTAGATTGAGATTTTCAGCAGTTTAGTGTTTAAGCTAACAACTGTCTGAGGTTGCTAACAATAAACCACTACATTTAGAAATAAGACACATTCAGACTCACTGGTTTAGTTATCGCACACCACAACTTTTTTCTTTTTTTTTCACCCCTCTGCAGGGTGTCACATTGCAATCTCCTGTTCCTGCAGTTTGATTGGACGCACCAACGGTGGCTCCACCCCACAAATACAGTCATGCCCCTGCAGCCGGACTCACCTGTAAAATCTGGTCCAGCAACAAGAGTCACTTGTACTATCAGGGTTAAAACCCGGCTGAGACATCTCCACAGAAGATCTACCAAAGAACAACGCTCCCTGTAAGTGTCTGGTATCTTATTTATTGCTATCTGTTGTCTCACCACCCCTTCCAGTTGTCATTTTATGTCACTGACTGCTTATGCTATAAATTTTCAGTTTGACACAAGAGATAGCAGATTTGAAACTCACTGCTATTCCGACACAGATATGATTTTTGACACAAATGGAAATGCCTGAAAGTCTGTAAATAGTGTTTTGTATGGTTTAAAATACATTGTTGTACTGAACTGAGAGCTGATCACACTAACATTTAATACTACAGAACTTGTATTTTAACCCTTAGCCTTTTAGTTTAGACTTAAACCTGATCTTGGCTTTGTTCTCTGGTCGAAAAAAAGGTCACTTTTCCACGGTCACTGTCTGTATTTTGCTTACTCCTCAGGTGTAGCTTGATAAGAACACAGATAAAACTGTCAATCCATCTCTGTTCTAGCACACACCATGGCCTCCACCCTCTCTGTGCGCAGCTACTCGGTTCGCCAGCCCTCTTTCTCCAGCATGTCGCTGAGGGACGGTGGACGCAGCATCCGCTCCAAGCCGCCTGTCTCCTCCCTGTCCTCCACCAGCACCCTGTCTATGTCCCGTTCTCTGTCGGTGGGCAACGGCCTCAACATGCTGGGCTCCAGCCTCTCCTTTAATGGTCTGGGTGTAGGCGGCAGCGACAAGGAGACCATGCAGGGCCTGAATGACCGGCTGGCCAACTACCTGGACAAAGTGCGCTCGCTGGAGAGGTCCAACGCTGAGCTGGAGGTGAAGATCAAGCAGCTGATGCTGGAGAGGGCACCCAAAGGTCATGACATCGAGGGCATGATGGCCCAGGCACACGCCATTGGGCAGGAGGTCAGTGTCAAAATGAGCTGTTAGTTACTGTTGTTCAAATGCGATATATTCATGTGGAGGGATTAATTTAAGGATTGTGTGATAAGCCAATGATGTCTGCTATCTCCCTCCCTATTTTAGATAGATACTTTGGAACTTTCAGAGCCTGTACATGAACTTCATAGAAAACGTACATGTTGACACAAGAAAAATACTTTTTTGTGGGCAGAGGGCACAAAGCTCCTGCCAAAGCAAGTTGTTTTTTATAGATTCAGCATCTTCCAAGATAGTGAAAGGATTAATGATGTGGTCAGCGTCGTATACAGTAGTGACTGTCTGATTTTCTGACACAGTATATAAGAATGGGTTATTTAGCATCACAAAAAGCCCATAAAATCTGTAGTCTTCCTGCCAGATTTGATCGGTTTTCCACCATGTCCCTGTTACCCTGCTCAGGTGAGAAAGAAGACGCTGGACAACGCCCGTATCATGCTGGAGATTGATAATGCCAAGCTGGCAGCTGATGACTTCAGGGTCAAGTGAGTGTCAAACAGAGGTTCTTTTCTTTGACTTGCCTGTGAGTGTTCACATGGGAGCGCCAGACTGCAAAGCGATGTGAATAAATGACCTTTCTGTCAGGCTGCGAAATAAGATCCCCATTCCCACGGTGCTCACGCACCCGCAGGAGACTTACAGCTCTACCATCGGTTAGCACAGGACGTGATAGATCGTGTGGGTCAGGGAGACATCATCCATTTCTGAAGTATCCACTGTTGGCAAGGTGAAGCTGAGGGAAAGATGCTAGAGCCGGGGTACACCCACTGCTTGTGTTTTTCACAATGTGTTGATGGTATGCTGTGGAGGAGTGATATATCAATCGGCAGTGATTTATAGCTATTAGCAGCTATGTGAGTGTGTTCTTGTGTATATGTGTGAGTCTGCGTCTCTTGGGTCTGTGCTCCCTCCAACTGTGTGTTAATCCCACTTGTTTCCAATGCTAATCAACTTGTTTCTTTTTTTTTCTTGGCTCAAGTGTTATTTTCTTGATCCTAAACCTTATTCCGCTTTGTTTCAACATATTTATACTTGTTCCCCGAAAAATTCCTAAAACAACTATGACTGCATCGGAAACAGCTGGGATTATCTCATCTCTATTATTATTATCCCTATTATTAAGACTGATTTTTTGCAGAGTTGTGTGTGTATGTTCTGCATGACCGTTGATGACCTCTTTTCCCTGCTCTGTTTCCCCACCACAAAGGTGGGAGGCGGAGGCCACCTTGTGCCAGTCAGTAGAGAGGGACTGTCAGGCTCTGAGGAGAGCCAAGTCTGACCACGACCAGATCATCGCCACGCTCCGTGGAGACCTGGACAGCCTGAAGGAGGAGCTCTACTTCCTCAAGAAGAATCACGAGGAGGTGAGATTCTAAGGCCTTTCTAAGGCAAAGGTCATGTCAAAATATGATCAATGAATGCTTACTCGTCAGACTAATCACCTTACAAGTTGTCACCAAGCACCTGCCAGAGTTTTTGCATAAAGGATTGAATTGCAGTGGGGTCTCTGAGCTGTGTGAGAGCCAGTACTCTCACCTCAACATGACTGATATCCAAAAACCAGAACAGTGAATTTCATTCCAGTGCGTGTGTTTTCTGTGAAGAGCACAACTGAAACAAAAGGCTGACAGAGGCCAGCGGTGTGTCTGTTTGTTTTGCTCACTCAGGCCAGAAGGCTTAACAATATTCAGTATCTGAAACATGATAATTTAAGTGTGTGACCACTCCCTTTTCTTTGTAGTCTCTGTGCCTCCGATACCATGATAACACACACACACACACACACACACACAAAACAAGATTATTTGGCAATAGCGAAAGTGTGTGTGTGTGTGTGTGTGTGTGTTTAGATAGTCAGGTGTGGTGTCCAGGATGTAGCCAGCTACTCATGTGACATTAAACACCACCCACACTCTCTGGCCTTCACTAGTATATAAGCAGAAACTTAGAAGTTATCTAAAGAATGTACCTTGTGTCAAATTAAATAAGTAGAAGAAATAACAAATGAAAGAATGAATGAAACAGGATATAAAAAAAGCTTTGCAATCTCATAGCAACCATCACTGAGGTCCATTAGAGGACTGTCTATGCATAAATATACATGATCACTAAATATATAACAACTATAGTAGAAAAGGATTTTTATCTCAAAAGATTATTGGGGTGTGGGCCAATTCAGTAAAGTTATATTTGAACAGAAATTTTCTGATTAGGTAGATTTGTTCTAATGACCAATATAAGTTACTGTGACACAGAAAACTGTCTTTAGCCCGAGTTTCTGAGTTTCAGCTTGATAAGCCGGCTGATCTAAACACAACTGGTTTTGAGTTGTTAGCTAAATAAACAGCCATCAGGCAAATGTTATGTGTAAACATGCAACTTCTAGCCACTATTTGCACCAGCTGCTAGATACATTAGCTAGTATGCAAATCAGACGTGGCTACAATAGAGCATTGTTGATGATGATTAGCTGACATTTATTTGCTGGCTAACAAGCTGATGTGATATAAACATAAAACAACCAAATGTATCAATGGCAAAAAAGATGAGTTCCCAGGCAAAAACAGCACAATATCTATTGAATCCTATTGAAGAAGATTGTGGTTAGTTTAGAAACACAATCAGAGGTTCACATTGCTGCTGCCCAAGAGCTGTGGAGCTCCAATATGGTCCCCAACCCAAACTGCTTTGCCATGACCAGGTTTCCATGCATGCCAGGGGTCAAAGGTGTGAGGTGCAAAACAAAATTCTGCAGCACTTAACACATTTTACCCTTTCCTTCTGTTATGCTGTGCAGGAGATGGGCTCCCTGAAGGCACGACTGGCCAATGAGCAGGTGAATGTGGAGGTGGACGCAGCCCAGGGCCCTGACCTGGGGGCCATAATGGCTGAGCTAAGAGTCCAATATGAGGGCATCGCCCGCAAAAACAAGGAGGAGGCTGAGGCCTGGTACCTCAAGAAGGTCAGTCACTCCTTGAATCTCTCTATCCCAGGTAGTTCCAGTTGTGTTCTGCCTTATTTGGGGGTTTAGGCATTTTGAAATGGCATATAAAGAGACCACATACATGAGATATTCTTTTGGTATGTGTCTCTGTTTGTGCTGTACAGCTGGAAGCAGTGCAGTCGGAGGTGAAGGAGAGTAATGAGGCACTGCGCTGTGCCCAAAGTGAGCTCAGTGAGAGACGGCGTTTACTGCAGGCTCTGGAGGTCGAGCTCGACAGTCTGCGCAAGCAGGTATTGAACTATACTGCACACACACACTTACTTCTTGCCATTCTTTTCACATTATCTGGGCATGATGGCAACCTCCTACCCAAATTAACACTGACTGATATTAATTTACTGGATGGTGGTGTCATGATATGGCAGCCTTGTGGGGACACGGGATACCTTCCAAATGAACATCAGGGTGGTAGTGTGGTGATTAGACAGCAACTCCTTTGACAAGAGGAGTTTGAACTGCTGAATTGGCAAGCATTGACACTGTTGAAATGTGCTTGATCAAGACCCTGAACCCCTGCTGACTCCACTAGGGCACATAGAAAGAAAATTTCCCTGCAGGAATTCATAAAGTTTCACATTAACTACCAGTACACCACCTTTTTGGAGCCCAGTACCTCACCCCTTCCCCTCTGTGCTCAGCACACATGTCAGGACTATAGGGAACACCTGCTTTATCTTTGTCAGCAAAGAGCTAATAGCTATATAATGTACTGTACACAGCGATTCTATTCTGCTTCTGTAGTGAAACAATATTTGAGCACCCAGAATCAAACAAGGTTTTGTGTGTCTTGCGGCTAAACAAGTGAAAACAGATCACACAGTCGAATGAGGTTCTTCAGCAGAGACAAAAATACCCAGTGGTGTGTTTGCTTAATCTGATAGTTTGCCCACAGTATTGAATAGAGAGATGTTGTAGTGCTGACAGTCCCTACTCGACCTGTAAGTGGTGAGGTATTGCAGGTCGTAAATGGATGAGTAGCACAGGTAAACATTCAGGGCTGTCGTGGCTGTGTGAAGAACTGTGAATAATGTATTACACGTCAGAGTTTCACTGATGCTTGTTCGAACAGTGGTAACATTTTTTGTGGACCTAATGGGGCTACATCTTTCATTTTACACCACTTACATCTCGCTATGGTGTTGTAAACATGGCTGTCAATAGGGTAGACAGTGATACCACTTTAAGGTGCTATGTTCAGCATTTTTAAACATCCATATATCATTATTAAATTAATTGTGATACTTAGTATAATTACAATTAACAAAAGAGGCCATGGTCAAGACACCTGGTAAAGACAACTGGTTGCTGGTGCTAATGTTTCCCAAAATAAAGACTTTGTTTCCCATAAGCCCTGTTGCTTTGAATGTTACCTCTTGTCCGCCTTCTTGTGTTGAAGAGTAAAAAGGATTAGACCACTACAAGCAAAAAACGGCAAATTTGCATGATGACAGTGTAAACTAGCACAAAGTTACAGTAGTGGACCTGGAATGATGTATAATACTTGCAAAGTTAAAACATTTCTTGTCCCATAAAGCAGTGGTGGTGATAGCTGTGATTAGTGGTGATAATTAGCAATTAACAAAATGGCTACCTTGTTTTACATCATATTTGTATCTTACGTTATTGTTTGCAATATCATGACATTGTATTAACATATGCCTTAAAATGCTGCTCTCAGGTAAATGTGTTGGAGGGCAACCTGGGGGAGACTGGGCATAAATACTCGGTGGAGATGGATCGTCTCCAGGCCACCCTGACCCAGCTGGAGGACGAGCTGTCTCAGCTGCGTCTGGACATGCAGCGTAACAAGACGGACTACGAACAGCTGCTGCGCATCAAACAGAACCTGGAGATGGAGATCGCCACCTACAGGAGGCTGCTGGAAGGAGAGGAAGTGTGAGTTGTTTGTTGTTTATCCCTTGAATATAGGAGCAAATGGGAATTTTCTGACACCACTACCAGTCACATCACTCAAAATTACATGCAGCTCTAAAATCATATTTTGTCGAATTAAAGCAAATTTCAGTATGCAATGGAGCAAATTGCTTTCTCTTTCAAAGACATTTGTACACTCTGCTTAGAAGAATCTGGATAGAATAGTGCTTGCAATAAAAATGAACTATAAAGATAAGGGATTTGATTCCTGCTGATACTTTTTAATGACTTGAAATCAATAGCAGTGCATATAGGACTGGTATTGTTTTAAAGTGTCTTACTTGCAACAGATACACATATAATTGAGCTTCTATTTGATATTTGGCTCTCTTGTACTAATCTGTTTTATTGTTTCGTCCTGCAGGGTGAAGGAAACACCTCCGCCTCCGAAAAGTAAGTACAGACCACCAAAACATCATGGACCAAAAGCAAAATAAGAACGAATTTCCTCTGTAGAAAATGCTCAGTACACTTTTTCTACACAGCAAAGCTGGTGTCTCTTTCAGGATATCTCTCTGCTAGAACACCTCTTGTTAGTAGACCAGCTTATTATGACAAGAATACAACCTGTTCTTGAATGCATGGGGTCTGTCTCTGGTTTCCCTGGGGTCACTTTAACAGTGTCATATTTTAGGGCACAAACTTCTCTCAGCTGGCTCACTGTTGTCATATCTGTCTTCCTTACGTTACCCTCAGAGTCTTATGTATTCTATTTATTATATTTTGTTTAAACACATGCATTAGCCTTAAATCACAAAATGGTGCTGCAATAGAGTGCTGCACCCATAATTATCGAAGTCCCATAGATTCGCCCTATATAGCCAAATAAAAATTTGGGGGACAGGTTTGGACTCTTCTCCACTCACAGGAAGTGACAAGTAATAGCAAATCATAATACAAAGTGTCTCCTGACAGCAGTGAGGGTGCATTTGGGCCAGAGAAAGCTGGATTCACCAGCATCTTTTTCTTATTTTGTCCCTTTGTGTTTCTTTTGAATAAAACGTCCCAGACCAGTGTGCTGCATGCAGCACAGTAGCATAATACATGATATCTGAGTACTGAAGTTCACATTTTTCAAACAGTTACATCTTGCCATCACCTGGAACTGCCAGTGCGCAAAGTTGCCTGATGTAATTTTACAACTCACCAAAGCAAAACTTAAAGACACTATCTGTTAGTAGTCCATTGTTGGTTCAATTGCATGCTGTTTCAAGATATTATTTATTACTAATGTTAGCTTTTATCATTTCGTGCCAGTTCATTTACCATGTTTGCTATGGCAAACAAGAAATGGTACATGCTACAAAGGGAGAAAAGTGAGTAACCCTGGTGTTGTTCTCTGTGTTGTAGAAGAACCTGATGTAAGGACCAGGAAGATCGTGAAGGTCGTCACTCAGACCATGATCAACGGCAAGGTGGTGGATGAGTCCAGCGAGGTGGAGCAGATTGAGGAGCGCAAGAAATGAGATGCAGTGTGTGCAGAGATGGAGCAGCAGTCTGTTACCGGCCTCTGAAGTCACATGTGGGTCAACAAGTGCAACCACAATCTCTCCTGTGCCTTCTCTATTCTGCATCTGTCCCTTTATTTTAATGTCTCAAGTAAAAAGAAGTACTAAGAAGGGAGAAAGGATAAAAGAAAAGTGCAGCATTCTACTTTTTGTCAGCAATATCAAGTTTTCTGTACTGATGGACCTCTAGAAAATGGATGAAGGAATTCACAATACAAATGTAATCATCCTGTGAAATAATTTGCTGGAATTTTTGACAATAAATTTAAAAAAAAAAACAGAAAGAAAATAAGAAATTACCTGTAGATTGCAATGGCTCTTAAAGAAGTTTTTAAGGCTACTATGAAAGGAAGAAAGACCTCATTTAAGTCAATATATGGACATGAGATATTTGGGGGGATTGTTTACATTAAATGTATTTGCATTGTCTGGAATTTGTTTTCACTGAATAAAAACACCATCTCAAAGATCTGTGGATGCCGCAGCAATAGTACAATGTGTTGCAGTTTCATTGTAAATGTTGATAAGAAAGAAAACCAAAGCAAGCAAATCAGCTCTACAATATCAGTGAAACCCAGTGTAAAAAACTGCAAAGTGGTTTCCTTGTTTTACTGAGATTTGACCCCATTGAGAAACGTGGACAGATATGCTGGGAGCATAATAGGAGGGAGAAACTCGGCAAATGTGTAATTCTCAACTGCACCAAAAGGGCAGAAACTGCAAAACCTCGAGTGACCTAAATACAGTGGTCTCAGATAACAAGGCTTTGTGCGTGTGTCTTTGTGTGTTGGTTTCTGTTTCTTTTTGTGTGTGTCTGTGAGCACATGTACAAACAGTTTTGGGCTGGAGAATGGTGGCAGAGCGCAGAAGTCACACAGTGTTGCTATTTCTCGCAATTTCCAGAAAGTTTCTTGTGATTCCCAGCAAACTAATGAATGGATGGATGGGTGTATAATGCCATGAAAAACATGACAGTCTCGGCAGGGTGTTAACAAAATACCAGTGTGATGAAAATCTATTGTCCTGTCATTCTAGGTTGCTGTGATACAAGGCCAGGTCAGATGGCAGGCCAATAAGAATACAATAAACACTAAAGGGAAAAAATTTAAATTGTGTCAAAGGTGTGTGCTCTACAGCTGAGACTTTTGCAGAAAGGTTTCTAGGCCTCAACTTGGGAGATCCTGTTGATTTTCATTGTGCAGCTCAAACCATTTTTGCAACAATCCTCCACAGGTAACTTGATAGTTGCCTGAGTAAGAAAGAGCTCCATTTAAGGTGGCTGCTCCTCTGTCATTTGGGGATTTTCAGCCACTTGGAGTTTTAAACGTGATCACTGAGGCATTTGCTGGCGTGGGAAGTTTCACAGAGGGGTGTGTGTATATGCATGTATGCGTGTGTACCTTGGTTTGTGTATGTGTTGCTTTCATTAGAGCTCATTAGATGAAGTCACATGTCAGTGTGAATCCATGCTATAGGTTCTCAGTCCAGTGCGAGAAGATTTACCATGATCCAGTAAAAAACATTCCCGGACTCAAACATCACGGTTGACGTTCAAGACCCACCAACATGAGTCACTTCCAGTTGAACAGTGATTTTTTTTTTTTTTGTCACCTGAATGAGAAGTTGATAACACTCAACCTTTTTGAAATAGACTTTAATAGCTTACACTATGCCATGAGATCAAATTTTACAAGCACATACACAAATGGTATTTTTAGACACTGACAATAATTAAAACAAAGAATTGTATAAGACATGCATGTACAGCAGCAATGCCTCCACCCAACTTTTAGAAACAGGATGGCAAAGCTGCTTTATGTTCTTTCAGTACCGAATCTTATATTGCAATACTGTACAATCCCCTTTTTATTCTTTTAGTCTAATCTGATATAGAATTACCCCTTAGGTTACAGCTATTTTATTAATCCTCCAGATAATGGTCTAATTTCATCATATTATTCCATGTTTAGAAACTAGATACTAAAAACCTGTGGGGGGCCAAAGAGTGACCTTTATGCACAGGTTGCATTTTGATGGAATACTGCCCCCTGGTGTTAAAACGCAGACTATAACCATCCATAGAATAAACTCTGTGAAATGCAACTTTTCAAGACAGGAAAATGTCATTTCTAAAGGACCTGACCTCTAAGCTAATGTGGATTCTTGTTCTGTTTCATCTGTATAAATACAACAACTCAATTATCATGTTTAGGTGGATTATTTAGATGCAGTTTTATTTTGTTTCATGTGTATTTATTTATTTATTTATTTAAGATCCTGACAGTTCTTATTTAGCAGTTAATTTCTTATACCTATTTGGATACCTTTATTCATATTTATTTCATAACATGGCAGTGGTCGACATCAACATGTTTTGATAATATAATAGTTTCACTGTTATGGGTTTTAATTTTGAGTGACCTGTCTTTCATATTCTAATTCACAGACGATCTTTGATCAATTTGTTTCTCACGTACGCGCCAAAGCAACTGAACTCCGCTATGTCGCTTCTTCTGTCCGAGCAGTTTTGTCTGTTTTTATTTTAATTTTAAGGCAAAATGTAAGACTCATATCTATCTTTATTGTTCAGATGTCGCGGCTGAAACTTTATCTACGAATCTTTAATTGCTGAAAGTCTTCAAGAAAAAATGATAGTAATGATATAACTAATAGCCAACTGGAAGTAGTAATCTAACTGTTAGTTAGCTAGCTCTCGCTAAATAGATAGCTAAGTTAACCAATCTACAGGAATGTTAACTTGGTCTTGTACCATGGCAGTTTGCACACATTAATAGTAATAACTTACAAATTCATAAGTTTTATCCATGTTTTTATTTGTGGAACCGAGTTAACACACTTTTTTTTCAGTCCACCATAAATGTTAATGAAATTAGTAGTGCCCATTATAGTAAGTAATCAGACAGGTGTATATGGTGAAGTAATAGAATAAGGTTTTTCAGAACAAATAAAACAAAAGTCAATGCTTCTCTGTCTGAAAATGTATTTTGTTTATGATAATTCATGTTTGACTGATGACCACTATATCCTTTTTCTTCCATCATGCCATGTTATTCTCCACTATGCTCTCCAGGTCAGCAAACGTCAACTCAGTGTCAAGGGAAATTTTCGCTGCCATCAAATATAAAGCTTTTGACTATGTCTGTGAGGTGAGTCTGTATTTTTTAAACTGTAGGCTTATCCCAGAATTTCTAAAAAATCATAATTCAGTCCTGCATTCAGCTTCTTTCCCCCTTTTCCCTCTCGGTCCTTATTTCAGACCGCTACTAATCTCAAGGTAACAATGAACTGGTTGGCACTGCCAATGCCTTACCACACAGGTAACAGTGACCTTTATCCCCACACTGGTAATCTCCCAGAGGTCACCTACAGGACACCCTGGATCCGAGGTATACTGGCATATCCTTCAGAGATGCTGAGTGTCTATATAAATGTTAAATACGGCCCTGTCTCACACAGGGAGCTTATCTTGGTTTGCTTTATAGGTCAGAGTTCATGATAAGGGTTTAGCTTTCAAGAAAACTATACCCATAAAAGCAATAAAATGATATGGTAGTTTATTTTGTATCAATAATCAGTTGGTCAGGAAAGTAGATGAACTTGAATTCATTTTAATGAAGTCTATATGAGGACATTTCTCACATGATGCTTCTTGCTCGCTGCTCCTTGCCGCTGAAGCCAATACCCAACCCCAGTTTTTCTTCCATTTACTTTATGTACACAGTACACCTTTGTGACAAGCCGAACTGTTTAAATGTATATTTACCTTGCATATGATGATTTGTATTAATTCATTCGCTCTTTGGTATACTTGGTGCACTTGATAGGTAAAGTGATCTCCACCTGCAAACTCTTTGTTGGTGGATCTGTGCGAGACGACTTAGGAGGAAAGGAGCAACCAATTAATTCACTAGAAAGGTTAAGTCTCTTTAAAAACAGGTTAGAAATTGCCTGGCTGTGCATGTCTTTCCGGCAAATTAATTAATAATTCGGTGACCTGCTGCTAGTTGAAGTCCAGTAATTATAACTAGAAGTTTTTGTATTTTCCAGTTTTGATGTCACCACGAGCCAGGAGAAAAGGCATTCACTAGAGATGATACCCAGTTCAAATCCTAGCTCTGAAGAGGATCTAGACCTGGATGAGGCCTTTTCCCTCTTAAAAGAGTCAAAGATTAATGATCCATGTCAGGAATCCTTTTCCAAGTACACACCTGACCAGATGTACCAGAGAAATCAGAACGTGGGTAAGTTGTTATAAGAAATATGCTTCAGTCCTTAAATAATTGCCTTATTCAAGTTATTTAGTTTTAGCATTCCCTCATATAGTATATGAGGGATCATGAATCAGAGTATCATAATCATTTAGAATATGTTATGCTGATCAGAGGAAGTGAGTCTTACTTTATGGAGACATGTTGTGGATTGATTACATTTTTCATAGATCTCCTCCTGCCAGAAGAAGTTATTCTTGTTAATGACCTGCCACAGTTTAAGAGACATTTGCCCACACTGAGGGTGAAGTTGTCCAGGCTCAGGAACCTGCCTGTGGCCGACCCTTTCCTCAGCTCCACAGGACGCTCTCTCTCTGAAGACACTATACTGAGGTGAAACTTCACTGCATGTCTTCATCCTGGGCTATTTTATTTTGTAAAACTTTGACTTGCAATTTCTTGCGCTTTATGGCTTGAACAGTCAGCACCTACTTATTCACCGACCATAATATTTTTATCATGCTTACTTCCCCTGCAGAGTAAAACATAATAAACTTGAATAAGACGTCAGATATTCAATATTTTAGTCACAGAAAAGTCAAGAAATTTTACATTTTTTACATTCATCACATCATAGTCAGTAGAGATGTAGGGCTCTCAGACAGCTGCAATACTTTCAATATGGTATTATCAATATTTTAGCACAACATGGCTTACAGTTACAGCTTTTGTTTAAATTACATTGTAGCCTACATGAGAAATTATCACTAGCCAAATGCTGGTAAATTTTGACTACTTTGGGTGAAGAATAATGTTACAGTCTAATGTATTACCGCTCTTTCAGGCACTGTGCGTCTTATGAAGCACCTCCGGATTTATACACCAGTGACATTCAGACCTGTTCCAACATTTATGAGGAGTTTGGCAAAGAAACACTAATGAATGAAGAGGTAATCAAGACAGAATAGGTCAAATGATTTGGTTAACATATGAAGTGACTTTCACTCACCATTGATTTGTTTTCTGTGTAGTCTCTGCTGTTACCTGTTGAACTGGACACTGTCATACTTAGCAGAGAAAATTGGAGCGTCTTTCAAAGCATTTGGAGTGTCATGAACATTTCTCCTGAACTCCTGGAGGAACAACCTCCAGTCCTGGATGTGCTTCATAAAGGTGAGAGGAATGGAATTTTTTTCAGTGCAAATGACAAATAGAAAAGAGCAGCATCGCATTGAAAAGCAAACAATATTGTCACATTTTTCAGCTTCTTCTTCAGCTGCATTATTGGCAGGGAACATTTCTCAGTTTGACATACCTAAGGAGCTCACCACTGACTGCAAGATGAACGAAGGGCTAATTGCCTCCCAATCTGCAGGTACAACTCACAGACAGCAGTTAATGAACTTAATGCAACTTTTTAGTTGTTATTTAGTTGTAATTTTCTGTCAACAGGCCACAGTGGCTGGTTCATCTGAAAAATTCACCACTCACTTTCACTGTTTTACCAGCCAACTAGATTGTCACAAAATAAATTATTATCTTCATTAGTGGCTGACAGGGTTGACAAGCTTACTGGACACAGCTGAAATTTATAAGTATCTGGCTGGTGACAGAGGGTAATTTCTTAACAGTGGTTTTAGCGATGCTTTAACAAAGTTTCTCTTTAAGGACGCTTGGCGCTTCCCACTGAAATGGAGGTGGACATGATTCTGACTCAAACTCCCAATTCCAATGTGGCCCAGACCTGTCTGTCCATTTCTGAGCTCCAAGAGGAGCAGCTGTCTCTGGTCTGCAGACGGTGAGTAATACAAGGCCACCTTGTGGTCAAACTGCTGAGAGACTAGATATGCCCCACATTGCAAAGTGTAGTTTATTTTCAGCATGATAAAAAGTAGATTTCTTACACAGTGATAAAGCATAATGACACAATGAAAACACATAACTTGTATTTCTGCACCATGCAGAATTACAAGTTATTGTGATACTAATGAGACTGTCATGTAGATATTTGGTGTCAGAGGGAGATCAAAAGGAGATGGAGTTGGCACTTTGGCAGGCAGAAAAGCACCCAAACTTTGTGCTGAGGTTTCTGTTGGCAGGTAATACCACTGTTTATTTGCACAGTTTGTTTGAATGCAGTAATTGTAGTTTTTAATAGCATGAATTACAAATTAATCTGAAATAAGCAGTCTGTATATGCTTTATCAGCAAACAGTATATGTTGAACACCTGATTGGAAATTTTTACTTGCACCATTATGCCAATTGGTTGGTTTTATCCAAAGTATAAAAAGCCTTATCCAATATTCCCATAGTTATGTCAAAAGCCTTAATCTTGGCAGTGTTGCTCTACTCACTGAGCGACACAGGATCACCAAATCAAACATACTGCTAAAACAAATAATCACTGTACTGCTGTACATTACCCTCTGATCGACACAAAAGCCAAACTAGTCTATTTTCCGACAGAGCCCAAAGTAGCTGAACCAGACGTGGAGCCCCAGCCCCTGTCTGAAACCTTGAGATTACTAAAGATAAGTGAAGAAAGTTTTGTCACAGTTGGTGACGGCATCAGGGACAAACTGCAGTCACAGATGGAGGCAGGAGTGACACAGGTGTTTGTGTCCAGCTGCCGTGAGTTCACTGAGAGAATGAGCTCTGAGTCTCCCTCTGCTAAGGAGGATAAGATGGAAGACTTCACAAAAATGTCACTTCACCAAACTGAATGTGAGTACAGAGAGGTCTCTCACTTTCTGTTGAACCAATTATCTCTGAAGCCAGCATGGGGTATTTGCATAGAATCCATTTTAGTATATCAGAGGGTGAAATGAGTTGTGAAATGAGTACCTTTTCCGTTATAGTTTTTAGCTTACAGTATCTAAAGAAGATAGCTGTTTGTACATGCTGGCTCTGTGATCTGGATGATGCCATTTTTGAAAGATCAATTTTATTTTTCCAGTGTTTCGTATCTGTATATTTTATAGTGAACATACATTGCCTAAGCCTTTGTTCAAAACAGATGTCCAGTTTAGGATGAGAAGTCTTGTGCTTGAATTTGAATTTGAGATTGTTGCTGCAAATTTCTCATGTTCAATTCCATGCTCTTGTCCCATCACTTCCAGGCCCAGCCATTGAGGTCAGACTCAAATCCATCCTGAAGAATCCGTTGCAACCAGCTCCATCATATCACCGGGAGAAATCTAGAAACACTGGTTCTTTGGCTGAAGCTGATGCAAGTACTGCCCCTCACAAAAAAGCGTCCACTTGCAATACTTCTCAGAACATCCTCCCACCTCACAACATCACAACACACAATGAAAGAGGAAAAACTGGAGCTTCAGTATTTTCAGCAGCTGATATTACCACTGACACTGAAGAAGAAAGTCCTGGGAAGATGTCTTCAGTATGTGCATCAGTCTCTTCCACTCTTAAGGAGGTGATCAGCCATACAGACAGAGACGAAGGTGAAAGCCAACCAGAGCAGAATGCCTCTGTGCCTGTGCAGTCTGTCCCGCCCAGACTCAGTGTGAGAGACCATAGCAGAAGCCTCCCAGCAGCCAGACATCCACCAAAGAAAGACCTGGACCCTCTGTCCACCTTCATGATGCTGAGGTCCCAGCTGAGAGATTCTGCTCCTGTATTATCTCAGAACTGTCCCAGTTCTCCAGGTAGACTGTGGCGCCCCTGTGTGGCTAATTTGATCGAAATGACTCAATAGATGTAGCTGTTGCCGACTGATGCTTAAGAACCCCTGAAGCCAATTTTCACAGCTACCTCTGTGTTATTCCAGCCATTTTAGTATAGATTTTTCCTGCCACAGCACTGACATTTTCAGTGTGCTAGTCAAGAGCCTGTACTTGGCCTCATCAAGTAGATGTAAGGTAATGCATCAAGCCTACAATTTGCTCCACTGTATGGTAGTCAGTCCCCACTCAGCTGGTATAAGATTGCAGCACAACAGCCAAAAAGAATGAATCATAGGCTGTAGCCCAAATTTGAACCATTATGTTATTTAATTGAAAAGCCATTGCCTCATTTTAAAAATCTGTGAATAATTGACTGGGCTAGTCATATGGAAAAAATAATATAATCTTAATACACTTAAGTATTCATATACAACAGCATCTGCTAAAATATTCAAAACCAGATGTTGATTGACACTCATGGCATCGAACTGCATGGTAATACAATGTATGATAAAATCAATGATTTTTAACTAGCATTTGCTTTTGATCATCAATTAAACTAGAACTGTATATAACAATAACTCAACATCATTTTTTTTCATAATATGATTTCTTTGAAAGATAATGCTGAATTATTGTCAAGCCCTGGTGTTCATGCTTATCGGTTTAATTTATATGGTCTTTGTCGCGCTAGAATTCCACAGCCAGAGTTGTTGTACACAAACAAATCTTTTTGTGGGTGTAAGCTACTACAAGTATATTGACTTTTATTATTACATATGTAAACTCAACTTACCTTGTGTTTATCAGATACAGAGGTGAAGCAACAAACATCACAGCCTGATCTGCAGCGGACTCCAGAAGAGATACAAGGACTGGATAGAAAGCCTGTACATATGAGTGGAGCTGTCGCAGGAAATGCTACCAGAGAGCAGAAAGCAGCCAGTCAGCCAGTCAGTCACACTGTCCATGAGCCTGTCTCTCAGGAAACACTGGGCAGCAAAGTTGTACAGGTCCAGGCTACAGGTGCGACACGTCCATTGTACCATCACTTTATCTACATCCACAAATAAAAATGATTTTGCCAAATGAGAAAGCGATATATCATATATTTTGAAAAAAGCATGGATCATTTCAGATGAGAGATGTTGATGATGAGAGAGGAGAGAAATAAAAACCATTTTATCAATCTTTAGAAAAAAGAGCAAAACGTAGTTTAGGATATACAGTAGAAAAAACAAAACGTGTGTCTTCCTCGCTCAAAACTTAATGCAAACATTTCAACCTATTTTGTAAACTGATTACACGGCAAAAGAAAAACATAAGTGAATCAGTGAAAAAGTTTTCCCACTGCTTTATTTTTTCTAAGTCTGCAGCCTCTTTATACACTGCTGTAAGTCTGGCCTGTTTGATCATAGTAACTATGCGCCCCCTTGTGTTCAGTTTATATAATGATTGATTTCACTAGAAACTCACAGTGATGCAGCTCATTTTGCTCATTGTTTAGTCTAACTGATCAAATTCTTTGTGGCAATTAATCAATTATAGATTAATCATTTACAACTCTGCTTCAGATGGTCCTGGAAGTTTGTTTGGAACTCCCACATTTCCTGCTCTGTTGCAGAGACACAGTGGTGTGCCTACTGTGAGCTGCTGGCCTTTGCTCAGCCCTGTCTGTACAGGGCGAAGGAAATGGGACTCGTCTCTCAAGCCTGGGGAGACTTCAGCAGCCTTGGCCCAGACCAGACCCACTTCCTCCTCAAACAGCAGGAGATGGAGCTCAGCAGGACGCATGGCGAGGAGCTCGTCAGAGGTGGAAGGTCTCATTTTGTGGTGCATATTCCTAGTCGTAGCAACTCTTATTTTATATTTTTAATTTCATAATTACAAAGTACAGAGAAGTACAATAACAACAGGAGAAAAAAACAATTACACTTACAAAGATGTCACACATACCTAACCTTATCTCATTTAATCCCCATCCTGTACCCATCCTTTCCAAAAAATTAAAAAAAAGAAACACTGTGACTTATACTCAACACATCACCACAATCATTAGGAAACATCTATGGATGCTCCCTTTCCATCTCCTCCCTGTGCAGTGTCCTCCTGCTGTTTGATGTCCTCAGAATCATCAATCCAGTAGCAACTCTGTCCACATAAACTGTATTTATGACCATTTTGCTTTACTTACAACATACAACTGTGAGGTAGTTTAGTTTAGTGCAGCTGTTAATCCAGCTTCATATTCAGTGTGTAAAATCCCACCACTGTCCTGTTGTTGCATTGCAGAACAGGAACATCTTTTCAACCAGGCGGCTCTGGTGCACGTGCTAGTGACGGTCAAGGACCTGCTCCTGAAGTGTGACCTCAGTACTGCTGTGGGTCAGTGACAATGTGCAACCACTGCTGACAGGTCAACATGTTAATACCCAATATGTTAATGTTATTGGAGGTTTACATAATTATTTTGATTGCAAAAAATCTACTGAGATGTTAAAATAATGAAATAACCTGTTGTAATGTTGATTCTAAATGGACATGCTTAAATCTTGTTTGAAAATAAGATCAAATCTTGGTAAAACATTTAGCTTTCCAAATTCCAAAACATACTTATTGGTACATTTCTTATTGATATGATATGCACCTGAGGGCTTTTTATGCATAATTAAATTAGGATTTAGTCTCTGTTGGAGCCTTATCACAGTGGTCTGTCATTGTGTGCTTATACTATTTCCCTAAATTGACTGTAACTTAAACAGTACATAGCGATATTTACAGCCTTGTCTTCTCTGTGTGTCGGGTTTTGCACCAAGAGCAGCCTACTTGGCCAAGGCAGCGGAGGGCTGTGCAGGACAGAGGCTGCAGCAGCTGGTGAAGAGGCTGCAGATCCTCCTCTACCTCGGTCAGAGGAGCCAGGAGCCAAACGTCAAACTGCTGGAGCTGCAGGACCAGCTGGCCACCTGGCTACATGGCAGGAAGCAGCAAAACACAATGGACAAAGTCAGTGTTCTCTTCATGAGCAAAAACTACACCGGTTTCGTGGCTGGATAGTTAGTTTTGTTTAATCATACTGTGTCACAGTTGTAGTTAATCTGGCAATAATGAATCACTCTGTTTTATTTCATATAAAATGGCTGCTGCAAAAAGTCAGGAATGTTGATGTAAGATGCAGACTTCTTCAAAGATCCACTGTCATCCTCGTTGATGTGTCTTATTATAGGTTTTAGTCATAATAGCGGTTGACTCTGATGATGTGAGAAGCATGCTCATCGAAGGCCTGAGTCAAGCCGTTGGTAAGCAACTCTTGATCTTTTTACGTTAACTTTATCTAAATCTTATCGACACCAGTTGAACTGGATATGGTGAAGGACACGGTGATGACCTCATTTGATCTGATTGTGTTTTTGTATATATAGGTGTGTTTGTTCCATCATCCACGACCAGTCACAGGGTACAGCCTACAAACATCACCTGCTGAAAACACTACATCATGTAAGAGTCATACAGTTAAACATTTTTTTGTGATCTCAGGTGCAGTTGTATCTGCAGTGTGTCCCGAAAAAGCCAAGACCAAACTGAATGGTGCCAGGATGCTCAGTAGGTGGGTTTGTATTATCTGCATCTTGGAAAATGTACAGTAATCCTCTGTATTCATTAGGGATAATAACATGCTCAGTTTTGTATTGTCACAGTATTAGAGATTATAATAAAACCTGATGTTGGCACAAATTTAATTCATGCAGCATTTTTCATCTTTTAAATGAAGAAAGAAATCAGCAAATGAGAACATGTCGTGTTACTTTGGCATGAAATTGGGACAATGATTTATGTGCAGTTGCGCAAAGTTTGTATTCTGTATATGATTATCGCCGTAGGAGATCAGTGATGATGATCAATGATTACTTGCCTAGTATTCATTGAAGATTTTACTGTAGATAGTATTCATTTTTGCTCACAGTTGAGCACATTAGTCCAAAGTTTCATTGAGATTTTGTGTCAGCGAACAAAGAACACTAATGCCTGGTGGTAGTTTGCTATTTTGGCATAAATGTGATATAAACAAGGAACTTTAATTCAAAGAAGAAAAGACATTTGTTGAAGGAGCTCGTTGGTTTGGAGATGTTGCTTACTGAAACAGGAAGGAGTTCCAAAGCGTTTTTCAAGCAAAAATGTAAAAAAAACATTCATTTCTGCCTTGGAGTGCCTTCTTTTTTCAACAAATGGTAATTGTTTGGCCACGTCAGAGAAAAATGTTACCATATTACCATATTGAAGAAAGTTCAGCAGTCACTTTGAAACAACCTTCCATCTCTCCTCTGTCAACAGCATGTGTGACAGTGTGTGTGTGGTGGTGTGCGGTCAGCACATAGGCAGCGACTTCCCCTGGCAGTGTTTCTGCCTGGTGGTGGAGTACGACCACTCGGGCCTTTCTCCATGGGCCGCTGTCTGCAGAGAGAGGAGCATCAGCCACCTCAGCTTCCACACCATCCTGCCCAACGCTGGTCAGCTGTCAGAGAGTATACTTTTTACGCTTGTCAGTTTCTTATGAAGAGTGAAGTGATATTTTGTGTGTGTTTGTTCCTTCAAAAGAGAGCGACACAGCCTCTTGGTGCCTGGAGGACAACGTCCCCTATGTGTTGATTGTGACTGAGGGGCTTCTCAACTGTCCATTGCTGCTACAGACACTGGAGTCAACGTAAACCCTCCCTTTCTTTCAGTCAAATCTAATTGTACAAAGCAATTTTATGGTAATTTGCTGTTTAATAGAAGTATAATTGGTATATGGCTAAAATTAGGCTGCATGAGATTAAAAGTGAAAGTTCAGTAGATATCTTACAATTTCTGGCGGTTTTGGTTGAAAATATATCTTTATCTTGTACATATGGACTTTTCTGGTGCTTATTTTTTATAGCTGTTAAATCACTGTTTACATATCTAATAATGCATTTACTGCTAGGTCTAAAGCGAGACTACACAGCCAAAAGGATGCTGGGCTAGATGAGAACTAAAACATATCCACAGTGTTAAAATCCTGTGTACTGCACAGTGGGATTATACTGTCTTTCCAGCCTTGCAAAAAGTATGCATGCTTGGATACTTGCTATACTCTATTTCTACCATGCATGCATCAACAATGTCCTGGGGTTGAATGTGGCCTGATCAGACTCATCTCTCTTCTCTGCAAACTGTCCAATAAAGTAAAAGATCTTTTAACATTGTAATGCATTCCTTATAAAAAGCCAACTTGATGTATTTGTGTGTTTTGTGCTGTAGGTTTAATATAACTGTGTTAGAGAGGAGCCATTCTCCATCCTTGCAGATGCTAGGAGGGACCCATCGCTATGCTGTGATCACAGTGGATGAGAGCACTGCTATTATCATTCAGGTACTGGATACAATACAGAAATACAGAGATAGATATTGAACCCTAGAGGTTTGAGAAGCGGCCCAGCAACCAATCAAGTAAGGTGTCAGTTAGAATCCCAAACTGTTTGTGAAAATAAATGAAAAATCCTCTCACCTCCCAAAACAAATACTAGGAAAGTGCCTTTGAACACAGCATTAAAGGAACAGCTCAGTGTTTTTGCATATTTTAGCTCATTTGCATCAATTCACATATACTTTCCACAAGTACTGACCATTTTCCAAAACATACCATTATGTTTTAGATGTGTGAATGCATTTTTCCTAGCTCCCAGGCAATCCTTCACGGTGAGACTGTTGCTAGTTATTTTAGTATAATACCTTCATTGATTTGAAAAGTTTACACATCTTATGGTGTGTTCACATGTTGGTGGAAAGCCCTGAAATCCAGGAGTTAATCAAACAGCATTGCATTCATGCACTATTTGATCAGAAAATCAAAATCTCAAGACAAATGATGAGCAAATATGGGAACTGTGAAAAGGATAACGTGGATTTTACTGCTTCCTCTTTAAAACGTTGTGCAACCACCAAGGAGGAGCACTTGAACACACCATTCGTCTCTGTTGCAGTTTGAAACCCATATAGCTGCCGTAGCACTGATCTGTTTATTTCTCTTTGTCTCCCTCTACTGAGCCTTCTCAATATTGGACAAAAATATTGAATACTAAGATCTCCGTTGTCAGCAAGTGTGTGTGTGTGTGTGTGTGTGTGTGTATGTGTAGGAGCAGGAGGAGCTGTGCAGGGAGCGGGCCTGTGAGGGAGTGGCAATGAGGCTGTCTGCTCTGTCTCTGCAGTACAGCTGCTGCTGGCTTATCCTGCACTGCCCAAACAGCCAC
>OMKZ01002090.1:23532-38219 GCA_900302535.1 Neoniphon sammara | reverse complement strand
TGGGACGGCGGCGGAGCGCAGGACGCCCTTAGTGGACCTGTTCTGTGAGACCTGCTCCAGGCCCTGGCTCATCGGCTGGTGGGACCAGGTAGGACTTGGCGAGCTTGGAGAGGGCAAACAGAGCCAGGCAGCTGCCATCTTGGATAGATGTTGTGGACTCCTCAAGTGTTACTGCTACATCTCTACATGCATTAGCAAGTGATTCATTTGCAAACTCCATGTTCCATGTCTGGTGGGTTGTTTTGAGTCCAGGGTGAAAATCAAGGCAGTGTCAGTTTTCTGAATATTTATGTGGTGAGGAGAATCTCACAGAAAGATAAGGGAATGATATAAGCATGTGTGTGTGTTGGGAGAAGGTAGCAGGAACGTCTGAGGGTGCCTTTGTGAGGAACTGTGAGGCAGAATGCTCGTGTGTTTATATTTTCCTTTACTGTTTCTGTTCTCATCCATTATTTATACATGAATCCACTGAAGAGGAACAGTCATAAAGGCACAGAGTTTATTAACCCTAACTCTGCTCTGTTTTTTTCACACTGCAGAAGCACTGGAGGAAAAAAATAATAAACATAGGCATCACCTTCATTGCTAATTTTTGCACACCTATCTACGTTTCTGTTTGAGAATGTAGCTCCCTAAATCTAAGAAGAGGCATTAGGACTTTCAGATAAATAGTACAGTCTCCTTTACTGCAGGTATGTTGCAGTGTCACATGATATTCATCTCCATCCTCCACACCTGCGTCCCATATCCCTCCATCTTCCTCCCCTCCTAACCTGAGGCTGGCCTCAATAAAGACTTCAGGAGGCCAAGCGTACTGTCAGTGAAGGGCAATGGTTTGCATCTCAGTGCTGAGTGGATCTGTCTGTCTAAGACAATAATGCCATTTCACCATTGTATTTTTCATCTGCTGTGACATCATCCTACACCTGTGTAAAATGTGTGTAATTACATGTTATGGGAGTTTTCTTTGATGTGGCAGGTTTCTATCGTATGTGTGTTATCCTGTGACCGTGTAACCAAACTCCCAGGCCATTGTTGTAGCTGTCTTTTGTTGAGCTACAACATGTGGCATAAAGCAACAGTAACCTGTTTATTCACTACTGTGTTGCTCAGCATATACATTTCCAGAGTGAATGAGGTTATATAGTTCACTGGCTGACATCAAATGAGAAATACAAGAATGGCTTCTCCGATATTTACGGGGAATTTTTGCACACGTGTGTGTCTGTATGTGTGATTGTGTGTTACACATGATCACAGGCATTAAGGCCAGATGATGCCCCCCGGGTCTCTCACATATGCATGTATGTATATGTGTGTGTCTGCTCAAGTATGTCCTGCGTTTGTGTGTTTGTTTCATTAGTCAGTGTCAGAGGAAGAGTGTTGTTTGTCCTGGCACTCGGACTGGCACCGTGGAAGTGTTGGTTGGCAGCTATGACTCAGCGTTACAGCATTAGGGAGAGAGGGAGAAATAGAGTGAGAGAAAGAAAGAAAGAAAGAAGGAAAAGGCGAGGTTTGGGCTGAGCCTGCTGCTTAAGTGTGCCACTGGGCTTGACTAGCTTACCTGGTTCCTGATGACTTATTTTGCCTGACTGCCTCTATGATTTGCTGTCAGACCACCTACCTGACTGGCCTATCAGGCTTAGCCATGTATCTAGTGCCAGGCTGAACAAGATAGGTCGAAAAAGAGAGATAACCGAGAGAGAAAGGCTGCAAGATGGTGGGATTTTATTTTATTTTAAGTGTGTGAAATGGCAGGAAGATAAAGTAGAGCAATACGTGTGACAGGGTAAGGTTTTGGAGCTAGAGGGCAAATTGTTGAGAGTGTTGTTTACCTCAGGAGGGAGGGAGGCGTAGATTGAGGCAAGAGAAAGAGGTGGAGAGGAAGAAAGCGGAGAAGGGGAGGGTTGACCTTGGTAAAGGTCAGAGACACCTGCCTACTCTCTCAGATTGTCACCCAAGCAGCCACTGCTCTCACATCAAGCTGAAGGACTGACTGTGAGGAGGCAGTTGCTAAGGCAACCACTCCGGTTGCCATGGAGATTATTATGTGTGAAGGATCAGTCAGTAGGACACAGACTGAGGGGTCTTGTCCGAATCGCACTGCGCCTTCACGTGACTTGCTTGCTTGGGAATCGTTCAGCTAGAGGGTCTTTGTCTCCAAACTCCTCCTACAAATATGTGAAATAGAAAACATCATGCAGACTGAGATAACGCTCAGAAACATGGATAATGTATTCACTTCATTACATTTCTGTTTGTATGTCTAGGACCTATACCAGCAGCTGATGAGCACTGTTTAACATATGGCTGTAGAATTAGAGAGGGGAACATGCACACATACTGTATTGCAGCAGTAGATTAATGTATGGTAATCAAAATATTAGTACAGTGAATTGGGTCATTGTGTTCACATCTGAGCGAAAGGACAGGTATGATTCATGATTGATTTTCTCACCTTTTAATGAATGAAACCAGAGTGAGGGTGAGAATTTATTTTCTCATGCCTGACTCATTGGAATATTTTGCTGTTACATATCAATACAAGTGGAGTCTAAATTGTAACGTTGATTGTTCCAGAGATCTGCCAGATTTCTTATCTCTTCAGTTTGATTTTCTCTGAAACACAACATGGCTTCCTTGAAGTTGTCAGGATTATGATCAGGACATCTCTCAGTCCAAGCATAAACATTTCATGAGTATCAGGCCGACCACAATGTATTTTTTTGTTCCGATTACTAAAGGCTCTCTCTCTCCATTTTTGTCTGTCCTACCCTCAGTTCAAGAGGATGTTGAACCGGGAGCTGTCCCATTTGTCTGAGATGAGTCGCTCAGGGAACCAGGTGTCAGAATACATCTCCACAACCTTCTTAGGTAAAGCAAACCCGCTGTCCCTCTGTGATTAACCACTATTAGCATGTCTCTTGTAGCTTACATAACTGACACAGGTCAAGCATAACTGAGTCTCCGTCCTCGCTGACCCCTGACTGTTGGCCCCCACAGATAAGCAGAATGAGGTAGAGATCCCGTCCCCGACCTTGAGGGAGAGGGAGAAGCCCATGTGTCACATCAGTGGTGTGAAGAAGCTCACGCACAGCTCCAGCCTTTCCAACTCCACCATGCCTCGCTTCGGCGTGAAGACTGAACAGGAGGATGCATTAGCCAGGGTAAATGGATGAATGTACAGCAGCCTTACAAGGCTCACTGCACACATGCACATACATCCACACAAAAGATAAACAAGAACCCAGACACAATAGATAACCAAGAAATATACTTCTGTACATATTTCTGAACAATTTTCTGTATGTATGCTACCTCTATTTGTAGACATAAATTGGTAATGTGAATCGGTTGCTCATTTGCATATCTGGCCACGTTTCTGCACGTTCTTCCACTTGCATACCTCATAATGTGTACTGTTAAAGGTAAAATTCACCTAAAACACTTATAGGCAATGTGCATTGCATTCCTGGGTCCATTTTTATTATATTTGGTGGTGTATTTGTCTTATTCCTGCAAATAACTGGCAAAACGAACACAGTGTGACATCACATTAAAGATATTTCAAGCACTACTACAATGGCTGTAGACTATAAACATCAGGGTTTGATGTCAGTCCCTCAGAATCAAAGAGCAAGGGATTCTCTCTAGACTCACTGGGGAGAAATCCACTGCAGAGGAGATAACACTGTATTTCTCCTGCGGCAGGCCCAGAATGCAATGCAACCACAACATGTGCTTTGAGCAATGTCACGTTCATGTCCGATTTATCATAAATGTGACCCGCTGCCTGGGAAATCAGTTCACGTCAGCCTGCAAGGGATAATTAAAAGTAGCGCATATGAACTCCCACATTTCCCAGTTTGTGTCATAAATTGGATCACAGGTGCCAAACTCTGCAGCAAATCCATTAATGTTGGCAGTCCAACGGAATAAAAATCAAAATTAACAGCTATATTCACAGTAAAACAATCGACCATGCTTGCAATATCTGCTGCAGTTTGATTATGATTGCTTTTATATTCAAGAATGGGGGCCAAAATTTGCAGAGTGATGAAGACAAAACAAGGCCAGGGCTTCCTAGTGTGCAGCAACATTGATTTAATCAAAGTAGTCGTTAAGATATTTGTATTGGTATTGGTATTTGTTTTCGATTTTGAATTCACAATTAATTATCTTGCAAATGGGTGCTCCAATGAGTTAAACACTTTGAACAAGATGCCATCCATAAACTGAATATAGCAAAAAGGGTGAGAGTTATTCCTGGAAATGTAGGAAATGTTTAACTGAAGTAGAGGTAGATGTGACACGTTGAGGAGAAGTGGAGACACCAAAAAAAAAAAGTAAATTACAGCCCCTCATCACTTCACACTTGCACATCCATCGATAATCTGTAAAAGGAAGACACTTTATATTTGTTTTTTATCATTCTCATTATGTTCTCTTCTTGTAATCAGTTTTTGTAGTATCTTCAGTAATCTGTATTTGCTCTATTCTTATCATTCTCTCTGCTGCTGCAGCTTCAAATTCCATTTTTCCCTACTAGGATCATTAATGTTTCATATAACCTATTCTAATCTAATGTGATATAATCTATCACATTGTAATATAGTGTAGCTTTGTGTTAGAAATTAAGGTACGGCACAAACTGCTGCATCGTTACAGTGAAGTGTGTCATTTTTGTCTGTTGCACCATCAGGAGCTGGATGACTTGAATAAGTGGGGCCTTAATATCTTTCGTGTGGCGGAGTTCTCTAATAACCGACCCCTCAGCTGCATCATGTTTGCCATCTTCCAGGTGAGAAAGAGGAACTGAGACCTCATCTTATTGGCTCATTATTCACCCATGCAAGGGTACTTAATCATCTATGGTCGTGACTCCGCCTGTCTGTCTCTGCTGCAGGAAAGGGATCTGCTGAAGACCTTTCGGATCCCCGTGGATACGTTTGTCACCTATGTAATGACCCTGGAGGACCACTACCATGCCAATGTGGCCTACCACAACAGCCTCCATGCCGCAGATGTCACACAGTCTACTCACGTACTGCTGTCCACACCAGCTCTAGATGTAAGTACTAGACTCTGTGTTACCATACCATTACCACAAATACTGCTATCTGGCTAACTTAACACTCACCGGCTGGTAGCGTATAGGTTTGGCTTTATACGCAGAATAGGTTGAGTCATTATTGAAAAATGCAGTTTTTGTGAATTGATCGTTGTCCTTTCTTCTCCTCCGTCTGTCTCCCACAGGCTGTGTTCACTGATCTAGAGATACTAGCTGCTCTGTTTGCTGCTGCCATCCACGATGTGGACCACCCGGGAGTGTCCAACCAGTTCCTTATTAACACAAGTGAGTCCATTATATTACATAAATAGAATATAGAATATTATGGAAAGGAACACACACAGTCTGGCATTACATGGATTACCACAGCCCCTGGATTATAGAAAATCTGAAATGGGAAAAAGAAAAGAAAGTTGTTTGTACGCTAAGCTAAATGGCTTTAAAGTACATCTGATCTTTTGACAGTATAAAACATACATGCAGGCAGCTCTGAGGTGCCATATATCCTGCATGACATTTAACCCTAACTATTTGTTAGTCTCTCCAAATGGACAAAATCCCAAGAACAGTCTGTTGAACCATGCAGGTCATGACTCTTCACACAGCGTAGTCCACCGTCAGCTCTCTATCTGAAAAGAGGAGCTAGGCCTCAGTTATGACAAGGATCTTCAGAAATCTCACTTGTAGGAGCTCTTATCATACAGTATTACCTCTCTTTCTAGAAGGTGGGCAATTGCCATCCATTCTGTAAGAATCAGATTTGACCACCTCTACAGTTTAGCCGTCCCCTACCTGGCCTGTTTCCTTTGTCTAGTCTCTGTTACAGTGATGTTTTATCAGGTTCATCGTTTTTGTATGATTGGCATTTTATTGGTTTCATTTTAATTTTCTCCTGAGTAAAAGTGTATCTTTGCTGTTGCTTTTTAATCAGTTGTAAATACTGGGTATGTCAGTGCTGATTCAGATCTTAGAGTAAGTTTGTCTTCATTGCAGTTTGCTCAGAATAAAATGAATTTTGGACTTTCTATACCACACTTTTTAGCCATAGCTCAGCAGGACACTGAATAACCTACCACCAGCAACAATACCATGCTGGCCATCAAATGGAGTTTTGATTGCCACTAATTTGGTGGTAGTGCTGATGACATCATGATGAGGGATGTGGGGATGATGCTGCTGTATTTTGACCCAAACGTGTTATATGATGCTTCCCCCAGACTCAGAGCTAGCCCTGATGTATAATGATGAGTCTGTGTTGGAAAACCACCACCTGGCTGTGGGCTTCAAGCTGCTTCACGAGGAGAACTGCGACATCTTTCAAAACCTGAGCAAGAGACAGAGGCAGAGCCTGAGGAAGCTTGTTATTGATATGGTGAGAGCTTTTCTCTGCAGCCATTCTGCACCATCAAGAGAACTTGAGTCCCTCCTTCCTTCCTTCTCTTCCTCTGTTGCTTCCTTGTCTTTCCTATTCCTTTAGGCGAGGCAAGTTTATTTGTACAGCATATTTCTTACACAAAGGAAATTAAAAGTGTTTTATATAAGACATAAAAGTCATTTCATAAGCAATGAAGAACAGAATAAAAAAATAAAATAGCATAAAAGAATAAATAGCTTATAATTTAATAAAAGGCAGTGGAGAACATAAAAGTTATTGCCTGAATTTAAAAGTAGTCAGAGTTGAGAAAAGTTTGCCTCAGATATGTGTTGCATTAAAATTAAAACACTGCTTCATCATGTTTTGTTTTTACTCTCAGAAAAGTTAGCACATGAGTCCCAGATGAACTGAGATGTCTAGAGGCTTCATATCTCACAAAGCAAGTCAGAGATGTGTTTAGGTCCTCCTAAACCACTGACTGGTGTACAGACAAGCAGCAGTGTTTTAAAATTACTTCTCTGAAACACTGGAAGCCAGTGAATGTACATTTCTTTTCCCCTGTTTTTTGTCACTTATGACATTAATTTCAATTTGCTTCTCAGGTTTTGGCAACAGATATGTCTAAACACATGAGTTTGCTGGCAGACCTTAAGACTATGGTGGAAACCAAGAAGGTGACAAGTTCTGGAGTGCTGCTGCTCGACCACTACACTGACCGGATACAGGTGGGATGTGACCTTTAAAGTCAAAGTATGGATATAAACAACCCATACAGATAACTACCCCTATTCACATGTATATCTGAATTCACGGTGGTGTATATTGTGCACCACACAGGTTAGAGCGTTGCACGTAACTGGTGAAATGTGACTAAATGTGTATATTTGTGCAGGTGTTGAGGAACATGGTGCACTGTGCTGACCTGAGCAACCCGACCAAGCCCCTAGCGGTCTACCGACAATGGACAGAGAGGATCATGGAGGAGTTCTTCAGGCAGGGAGACAAGGAGAGAGAGCGAGGGATGGAGATCAGTCCCATGTGCGATAAACACACTGCGTCTGTGGAGAAGAGTCAGGTAAATGACAGAAATAAGTAGGCGTACATGCATAGGCGCACATATTGTATGTAAACATAACAGTCATGTTCAATAGTTTGTCTTTGCTTCTCCCTCTCTCACAGACATGGATGGACTGTGTTAACTAAGTGGATGAACTTTATTGACCATGTGCAAATTACACACACATATGCATGTCCATGGGCTTGTTTGTTCAGGGATTGCCAATTTTTTCATGTTAAGGACACTCAGATAGTTAGATATTAGAACACAGATTCTCATTTGATAATAACTTGTGTTCTTTGTCGTTGGATATCATTTTGTACACAATTAAATACACACAGTTATATAACTGTTTATGCTGTAGGTGGGGTGATAAGAACAATGCAGAGTGATCTGTCATCTATAATCAGAACAGTCATCCTCATCCATTTGCTCATTGTTTTAATTTGTAGGAGTGAAATAACTGTGAAATTAATTTATTTCTTAGGCAGGGGACCAGTCAAAAACCCATCGTGGTCCCCCAACACCACTTTGAGAACCCGTGTGCTAGCTTCCATGTTTCCAACAGTCAGACTCTCCTTTTCTTGTCTCTAGGTGGGTTTTATTGACTACATCGTCCACCCTCTGTGGGAGACATGGGGGGATCTGGTGCACCCGGATGCCCAGGACATCCTGGACACTCTGGAGGACAACAGGGACTGGTACCAGAGCACCATCCCACAAAGCCCCTCGCCACCTCCTGTGGGACAGGAGAAGGACCTAAACACCTGCTTGGATAAGTTCCAGTTTGAGCTGACGCTGGAGGACAACACTGAGAGAGAACAGGGGCGGGGAGAGGAGGGCGACAGGCCCACCCCGAACCATGTGGCACAGGACTGCAATCAGGCGGAGGAGGAAGGCAAAAAAGAGGAGGAGGAAGAAGGCATGGCAGAGGGAGAAAATGAGGACATAATAGAAGAGGAAGGAGAGGTGGCAATGGAGGAGGAGGAGGTAGAGCGGGAGGATGAGCTAAAAGCTCATTTGGAAGTGAGATCTGGAAAGGAGAGACTTGGTGACACGAGTCCTGTAGAGGAAGAGGAGGAGTTGGATTCTTCCTCACCAGCTGAAGATACATGAGTTCTGCTCCTGTATCTCGCTCCTCACTTGCACACATTCTCTTGTTCATCCTTTCGATGGCCAAACCAAGAACAAATAAGACTGCAGTGACAATACAGACCTTTAAATATATTTTTCAAAAAGGGAATAAATTAAAATTGCTTAAAGAGAAGTTAATTACACAGCAACTGTAGATTTGGATTGGTGACAAGTCTTTCTGGCTAATTTCACAAGGAACTTTAGACTAAGAGGAATATGGGAGAGCATTAAAGATGGGCAACTGAAGACAGCGTAGCACTCTTGAAATGGAATGCACACACACAAACACTCAAGAAGTGACACGGAAACACATGCAAACTCACTGTTAACAAACATCCACTCTTACTAAGTCAAATAATCATGCAGAGAACAAGTGAGTCATGTAGAGTACACTCACATAGTGTGTGTACACTCATGTGTCCACATGCACTTGTGTAATATACATGCAATCCACATACATGCCCTCCTCACTTACACACACACACACACACACACACACACTTGTTGCCACACTTCATTATGTGTTTGTATGTGTGCATATATATGAGAGACATGGATAAGTAATGAATCTCTTTGGAAAAAGCCATCTCTTAATGGAGTATTAACTAGTGTCAGTCAGTATTAGTAATTCATGTTTGTTAGAATTTCAGTGGAAACTGTTCTCCTCAGAAAAGCTACACTTCTAAGTGACTTTTTTTTCCATTTCTGTCGGAAAGAAAAATAGGATTATCCCCAGAGTTGGAGGAGGAGAGAGGAAGATACTGAAGGAGAGGAAGATGCTGCGATGAAGGGACCACCGAGTCCCATATCCCTTTTCCCTTTACGAGGAGTGCTACTGGTGCAAGATGGCTCTGTGCCTTTCTGAAACACCAGCTTCCTGAATGGAGCTGTCGTGAAGCAATGCATTGTGGGACAGGAGTGTCTGATTTTGTTATCATTTTTGATTGTCTCTTGTTGAAGATCTATCTTTACTGTTCATGGTATCGTGGTGTGTATCTCACACGTACAGTTTCTGTGGTGATATGTTTTAAGCTGTAAGTCTTCCTTTGTTGCTCTTCTGGTAATATAATAACTCAGAACTCTAGATACGGAGCAATCACTACCACCACCACAACCACCAGTGGACTCTTTCCAGCTTATGGTTTTTCTTATTAGAATGATTTTTTAACTTTCTGAGAATAAGCCATGTGATGCTTTGAAGCATATGTTTTGCCTATTTTCTATTTACCACAGTTGCTAAATATGTTGAAGGGTTATAGAATAATTTCATCAGCAGAACAAATTTTCACACGCCATCTTCACACCCACTTGCACTGTGTGTTTATGTCTCCTCATACACAACAGTTCTCACCAAAGCAAAGGATGAGAAACTTCAGTGGATGAAGTGATTTGAAGGAACAGAGACTTGAGTAGAAAAAAAAAGAAAATCAGGGAGGCAGAATGTCAGGGGAAAGAAGCGTGACTTGGCCAAAAGGAGGTCTGGCAGTCCCTAATCATCCTTGTTATGTTTGATGCTTTTTTGCCTTAATGTCAGATGCAGGATACATACCTGCCAGTATGTAGATTTATATGCTATATAATAGATATCCTAGTATATTTATATCATGTCTGTATGCTTTCTGTGAGTATTGGTGTGTCTATACACAATGTATCCAGCATTTGCATTTGGAAGGGAAAGGGAAACATTGTTGCCAATTAGTCATTGTGTTGCTGCAGTGCTCTGGCCAACATAAAGAATGTCTTGTTTTTAATCAGGAAGGTACAATGACTATCTTTATAGCTACCTAGAGGCACGCAGGTGAAATAAGCAATTGACATACAGATATTGCAGGCAATGTGGATGAATATTTTCTGTAAGGTGTTTTTTTTTTTTTTTTAAATTGACTAGGTGTTTGCTTGTGTGCCCGCGCGTTTGTGTGTGTGTACGTGCGTGACTGTGTGGTCATGAGTGAGTAAGTGAGTGAGTAAGTGAGGGCAGGGTGATAAAGATGTTGTCATGTGTGTGTGTCATTGTTCACTCACTAGCATCGCCATCTCTTGTTGAATGGTGTTCAGGATTTGATCAGCACAGCTTAAATAGGTTCGTTTAGGTATTTTCCACAGGGTAAAAAGAACATGAGCGCGGTTCTTTTGAAGGTAAGAGCTAGTTTCTGCAGGTCAGTAACTGAGCTTTCTATGAGGACACCTCTGCTTGGTGCAACAGCCGCCTGTGTGTTTGACCTGCTCTGTCGCTGGATGGAGCAGAGCTGCGGGGCCACCACACAGGCTTTTCATCTGGTGGAATGGGAATCCAAGATTACTATTGCAGTTACCTAAATACAAGATTCCCATATGCATCGGCCTTTTACTTTAAAGATGTTGCTTTGTTTTTGTGGCTTCTTGTTATGTCATAAGCTATAAAAACATTAATATTTAATTGCCATACAAACACAATACTGTAGCAATTGTTTCTTATTAAGAAATTATTCAATTGATTGATTGCTGCCATTCTTTTTAAATGATGAAAAGAAAACCATGGGATGTCTCTCAAGTGTTTTCTTTAAACAGTTTGTGTACAGTTTATTTTTGTATCATTCTGGTGGACGGTCTGGAAATTGAATCATATAGCTATAAGCATTATCACCCTTGTATATAATGTAATATTGGATTGTAAATTATAGATTTATTCAAGTCATAATGATTGACAAATAACCACTTAAGGTTGTTAAGTGAACCACGGAAGCACTGCAGGCCACATCCTCAAATTTTCATTATCCTGTTATGTTTTCACTCACTTGTGCTAACATCCTGTCACATTTTTTACTGTGCACATTTATCATTCAAATTAAAAATATTTGTATCAGCACTTTATTTCAGCAGGTATTGAGGCAGACAATGTGTTTCAGGTAGTGTACAGTCTGTGCTGGAGGTTTGGTCACTGGCAGTCACCTATTGATTACATTCCATTGGGCCAAATCCCAAACATTCATTGTGCAGTAGTCATTCTCACCCCTATTTCTAGAGACATAATTGAACAAAATAGTCATTCTCTATTAATATTCCATGTGAGAGTGACGTTTTTGACTGTTAAAGTCAAATGTAAGTGGATTAAGTCACATATAATGTGGCTCGATGAAAAGAAAAAAAAAACTAACGTGTCCTTTGATAACTTGGCCATTTCTAGAATGATCTCCACCTCTATTTCTTAGTAACTTTTATCACTAGCCTGATAGCTTAAATGTCAGTCCGATGGTGGCCTGACTAGCCGGTTCCCACTGGGGTTGCCATCAGGCTACTTTGTCACAGACTGACTCCCTCTGAGAATAATTCTCTGGGCTTTAATTCATGTGTTTGTTCACAAGTTGAAAAGATTATAAAAGTGGAAAAAAAAACACCATGAAATGATTGTAATATTTGTAAATGATCTTGCTGTAATGTGTAAAATGTGTCCAAGTTATTTTTTATTATATTATTTTTATGAAAGTTTTTCCTCTTGACAGAGCTGAGGTGTCATTTTGTGAATAAATGCATTTAATAAGCAAACATCTATATATAAAACAATATTATATATCAGTATATTTTTCTTTTATTTCACTGTTCGGTACTGTAAAGTGTGTTAAAATTACAAATAAAGTAAGATTTTTATATTAAATGCAATATCATTGTTAGTATACTGTGTTTGTTGTTATAGTGGTTTGCTAATATGGCACTGGCTTTAGCATGTTGGTTCATTAGTTTTTTTGGTTGCTCATTAATTGATACACTTCATGGTCAACCTTCCTTGTGTTTACATGTAATATTTTTACTTGTATGTTGGTTTTATTAGTATATTGATAGAGGCTTAGTAGCTTAATCTTATTCCTAACTATCAGCAGGCCCTAACCCTACACATGGCACAGCTTGGGTCTGCTGAGAGTGGATATGGAGGAGGATGGTTGCAGGACTCTGTAATGCACTGTGGAGCCTTTTTGACATCGCATGGGCCAAACTCAGTGCAGTAACAATGGGGTGAGGTGCTGACTTGATAACCTTGTATAACATCATTGAGTAACACCTAGATAGTCAGCTGATAGTGCTGCTTGTCTGATGGTCCTGACTTTTGGATCTATGATGGCATGGTCTGATGTCCTCTATGGAAAGCAGATATATTTCAAAGAGACAATGACTTTCAATTCAATATTATTATTATTATTGTTATATTATTACAATATTATAATTACTATTATTATAAGCAAAAGCACACGCACGCGCGCGCACACACACACACACACACACAAATAGCTACGTTAAATTCTCCTTTCAACAGCTGCATGATACATTGCATGAGATGGCTGCATCAAACAGGATACCCACAATGCTCTTCTTTAAACACCTCCCACACCTCCCCACCAATCCCACCAATCCAACAAGCCACAGGAGGGAGGGATGCGGCTTGCGCATGCGTACTGCTGTTGCGGAACAAGGAAGGGTAACCGCTCCTTAGCCTTAAGCTTATTCACTAAGGGAAAAACTGTCATAGTTCTTGTTTATATCAAGCTTATCGTTATAAGCATCGGGGTGTCATTGCGACGACATACATACAGTTGGTATTTTTTGTTAACATGTACGTTTGTCGGCTAAATAGGAAGCCGGAGTCGGTCTCTATTTTAGCCAACTTCGCTAGCGAGTGTTAACCTTTAGCTCCCTTAGGGACAGCTAGCGTTAAGAAGTTGCTGTACTCTGTCTTACTAGCATAGCGATGCATTATCTAACTTTGTCATTTAGGTGTTTTTTTTTACAACTGTCTGTTCTGTTTGTTCATACACCACCTGTATTGAGTTTTCATTTCATTGACTGGCGGTGCCTCAATTCTCTCCAACGTTAGCTGTCGCTGGCCAAACCTCGCTTGTAGTCTGGAGCTGCACCATCACCATGTCCACTGCCTATCTGCTGCTGTTGCTGAGTCTGGGAGTCTCAGCGGTGGAGGTCCAGCGCCCTCGCGGTGTTCCTCTATCAAGTGAGCATCAACAAAATATTTACAGCTAATACGATTTGCTCCAAATGTATACAAATATCTGGCTTTAGCGTGAAATTACAATGTCGTTTGTTTTAATTGTGGAGATGTCATGGCACTGACATATTTCCTCTCCTTACCCCCAACAGAGCGACAGTTCTATGAAGAAAATAAACCTTTCACTTGCTTGGATGGCTCCCGCACCATTCCCATTGACAGGGTAAACGATGATTACTGTGACTGCCAGGACGGTTCTGACGAGCCAGGTGTGTACATCTCACATTTTGACAGTCAGGTTGCAGGATACGCATGACAAGCTGAAAATCATTTTGACGCTGCTTGCTCTTTCTTACTTTGTCACAGTGCATTAAATTCAATATGCAGTCTCCAGTGACATCCATAGTCAACCTACTTATTCAATTCTATGCTAGCTATGGATTTGCAGGAATGACATTTCTTTTCTTGCAGGTACTGCTGCTTGTCCCAATGGAAGCTTCCACTGCACCAATGCAGGTTTCCGATCAGCCTTCATTCCCTCGTCTCGCGTCAATGATGGCATCTGTGGTAAGAATATGCTTAACCTAAATTGCATTGAGTTACTTATTTAGGCATGTAGTGTGGCCAAGGTTTTAGTTAATTTTGTGCGCTTCCTACAGACTGCTGTGACACAACAGATGAGTATAACAGTGGTGCTGCCTGTCAGAACACCTGCAGGTGAGAATGTTTGAATTATAACTCCTGAATATATCCACTTACTAACATCTAAGACAGGTTTCTCAATAGATACTCTAGATAGCACAAGATCTAGTCACAATATGTCCTGTGTATTAGGAAACGTCATTATTGTTAGTTTATTTTGGTGGTGTGCATCTGGACTCAAAATAGGATTAAATATACTTTCTTTTTACTTATTCTAAAAGGGTGTGATTTTGTGTGTGTCTGTGTGTGTGTGTGAGAGAGAGAGAGAGAGAGAGAGAGAGAGAGAGAGAGAGAGAATATACGTGTAGCAGGGAGTTAAGTTGTGTTGCAGTTTTTTTATGCTGGCTCTCTCTTTGTCTCACTCTGTCTGTTTCTCCCT
>OMKZ01002090.1:7985-18383 GCA_900302535.1 Neoniphon sammara | reverse complement strand
CACAAACAATGCTGGTTTAATTTTGTGTTTGCTTTATATCTGCAGGAGCCATGAGAAGGAGATCTCCTTTGACTATGGGCCCAGTGCTGAGTTTGCCTACCTCTATAATCAGTGTTATGAGCTAACTACTAACGAGTATGTTCACACTCTGCCTTTGGGACATATTTTGCATATTTTCTGTGTACATCTTATTTATTATTTGATGTGAATTGTTAATTATGAGATACTAATTCATTTCAATTTTCAGGTACATCTACAGGCTCTGTCCGTTCAACCGAGTATCCCAGAAACCTAAATATGGGGGATCAGAAACCAGCCTAGGGTGAGGAAGTGTTATGTTATATTTATTGTTATGTCATGTTATCAGCACTCAGTTCACTCCCTTTCTGCTTTTCATTCCCTTACTCTAGATCCTGGGGAACATGGGCAGGTCCTGAGGGTGACATTTACTCTGTGATGAAGTATGAACATGGAACAGGGTGCTGGCAAGGCCCCAGTAGATCCACCACAGTAAGTTTCAGCCACTGTGGCCTCTTCTCAACCCTGGACATGAACCTAGGACAAAGTGCGAATCGTTTGGATTTTCACTATCTTTCAGGTAAAGTTAACCTGTGGGAAGGAGACAGTTGTGACATCTACCTCAGAGCCGAGTCGCTGTGAGTACCTGATGGAGTTCACCACCCCCGCTGTCTGCCAGGAGCCCCCGAGCCTGGAGTCCACCCATGAGCACGAGGAGCTCTAGATTCACTCCAGTTGTAAGTTACTCAGAATTTGAAAATGAAGTTTGGATGTACGTGTGAGGTGGGAAATCTGAATAACATTTTAAAACATAATCTCACACCGGATCTATCTACGGGACAGTCAGTGGACCTTTGGCCGAGTTTGTTTAAGAATATTTTCAGCAAAAGTACAGTGATTTAACACCAGAGACAAAGAGTTATATTTATAAACAACAATTGACTATCACTTCTGCATGGTGCTCGTTGAAGCAAATTAAGCTTCATTTATGATTAGCTACTACATTATAGCATTTTACTGTCAAGAAAATCCTTTTCGATTCCAATAACTATTTCCTATTAGAAGAAGAACAGAACAGGAAGAGCAAGGTAATGCCAACTTCATTTGACTTCACTGAGTTTGGTGACAAACATGCAGTATAGATGTGTTAAAAGATTTTAGGGGTAGTGTCCCTTTAAATATACAAAAATTATAAAAGGCTATTAGCGGTTAATTAAGAACAGATGGAAGTGATGCTTTATATTTTACATTCAGCATGTTAAGTATGTCTCCTTTTTGTTATTTATGATTGATAGTGATAATGCAGACTAGGTATCAACCTTCATTATTGTATTTACTGTAGATGAGTGTTAGTCTGGTCAGTGTCAGAGTGTGGAGGTGAGTGGATGTGGGACACCAGGCGTTACACTTGAGTCTAGTGAAGGTCTCATGGACAACAACAAAACACCTAATCCAAATTTTGGATCCCTTCTCACTCACCCCCATTTCCTCTAACCACCAAGCTAGGTTTATATGTAGGTGCTCACCTTAAAATAGCACAAGGGACATGCACATCAGTTCCTGTAAACTGGTAAATGCTGACTCTTTTGAAATCAAATCTACGGGGACTAAGGGCAACTGAATTGCTCTGCCTGTAATGCAGCAAATAGGACGTCGTGGCTTGACTGAACAAGCCACTGAAATGAACTTATATGTTCTCTCTTGCAGGTTGTTGTTAAAAGGACCACAGTCACCACAGCAACATAAAGTTGCTTTGCCACAACAAGCTTCACCATCCTGATGTCAGTTAATTATAGATAATAAAGGCAGGAATTTCCAAACTGTAGTTATCTCTTCTACACTTAAAATCTCCACTGCTTCATGTTTTGTCCTTTTCCACATATCAAAAGATAATGTCATTCCATTGTTTTCAAATAAACTTCTTTTTAACATATTCCAAAGTATGGCCTCCTTTTGTAACACTGCCTGTTATACAGCATAGTGACTTGTAATTTGTAATTTCTCAAGCCGTACTGGGTGTTTCAAAAGTAGTAAAACATTTTAATAATGAAGCATAATTTAAGTCATTTTAACTTATGTGATCATTCTACTGAAATCAGTTCTGAATTTAAGCATTTATGAAATTATGTGTTCTAAAATGTTCATACCAGGAAATAACGTTTTATGTCATCACAAGCACGTGTTCTTATTGTTTCCCATCATTAACACATTCTTGCATTTAATGCTGTTTTGCTGTCTGCACTGATTTATGTTATATAAAAATGCATACCTACTTTTTAAACACCCTGTATTGCTAAATGGACAACACACTGCATTGATTCTGAAAGTAGTTAAAATCTTTGCATGTTAGTATTGCCTCCATAATTTATGGTGTTTCAATCAAGTGAATCCGAAGAAACTGAACTCTTGTTTGGTACACTGATTGCTACATATGAATACAGGATGGTGAATAATGGGATCCTTTTATACATATCTTGGTGTAATGTTCAGTAATATCGTTTTGACACTCTTAAATTAAAAAAAATAAAAAAAATTGGGTCACTCAGATTTGTAACTTTTATTTTTTTCTGGCATGTAAAGTACAAATAATTAAACAATTCCATGAAAAAGTCTTCAAGCGTCTTCAGCTGAAATCCCAGTAATAAATATCCTAGACTAAACTGAAAGGTTTATTTTTTTTTCTTTGTTAAATTTTGTCTTTGTTCATTTGGTCGTGTTTGGAAGTATGAGATTTTGTGTGTGTTCCACTGACATTGGTGTCAGTAGAGCTGTTTTGATCATTTTCACCTTTGATTTGTTCTACCATTCCAGGAAAATGTAAGAAAAACATCACTAAGTTACTGTGTCCCCTCTTCTAAATAAATAGACACAAAATACAGTTGGTTGAGAAACAGAAGGACCACTCACCCCCTTCCTACCCAACTCCCAAGAAAACCTTCCTGCAGCTGTTGTGAGCAGTTTAAATTTTGCTGGAGCTCTTGGCCGGTTTTCCAAACATCTTGTTGCTAGAGAGCATCTTTGTCTCACTAGCATGAATTGATATTTAAGTGATCTCAGCATTATGATGCCTTTGGGGAAACACAACCCTTGCTAATTATAGTTATATTTATTAACCCATCAGCATATACAGGAAAGCATCTTGAGAGCATATCAAGCCTAGGACAACACCTGTATCCCTGACTTGTTGACGGACCCTCTGATAGGCCACAGCCGCGCGGCAGGGCCTGTCACGTGTCCCGGCACCCAGGGGTTCTCAGAGTGGTTGAAAAAACAAGACTGTGATTAGATTAAATAATCAAAAGATTTTCATTTAACAAGACAAACAGAACACAGGCAGTAAAGGCATAACATCTAGCACACAGCATGTATGTTTATACACTTCAATTAGTTAAATATAGCAGTGCATTCTTTGACTATGGAGAACTTTTCCAAATCGTACTTCTAAAGCTGTTTTTTTAATCTATTTGTCCCCCTTTTTAAGAAACGAAATGGTGTAACCACAATTTTGGCAAACTTAAAATCTTTTAAACTTGCAAATATAATGAAATAAACCATAAATATACACAAAACATACTTTATACGAGGCAATAATAATAATCATAATAAATAGTTTTTAAGTTAACAATAAGTTAAAACTACAAGCTTAAAGTCGCCCAAATAATACAAGTTTGTTGGCGCTATTTTGAATTTTTTCTGTTTAAATTATTTTATGTTGCAACAAAAGCTACCACAGACTTTTACAAACACAATTGAACACAGTTTGATTGAAATAAAAAAATCTAACTAAGTCTAAAATCTGCATACACTGTAAGAACTGCAACTAATTAAATAATGGAAGAAAAATAATAAATTGTACCCAATCAATGCAACCGAACAAAATCTTTGACCCATGTGTGTCCTCTATGGCAACATCAACAACACAAATACGCTAATTTAACAAGTGAGTCTTGATATGTAAAAGAAATCAATAAATTACAGGAAAAAAATGATATTTGAAATTGACATGGGCTAAAACTGATGATATATTAGACAGTATTCCTTTCAAGGTTGTTGAGAATTGCTCTATTAAGTCAGCCAAATATGCAGTTTATTTGAGCTTGCATGGTCAGAGCACAAATCAGGGGGCTGAGGAAGTGATTATGGACATTTAGAGATCAGAACTCTCATTGCTTGTTTGATTCTCTTAATGAATCTGCTCATTTAACACCTTTTTTTTTTTGTCTTGAACATTTGATCCTTTCGCTATTCCGCAAACCATTTCAGTGTGACGTTTAATTTCTTTTTTAAAAAATATATATCATTTGTTCTCAGTCAATATAAAAACAAAGCACATTGCACTTACTGTTCCATAGGAAAGTTTTTTTGTCTTTTTAAATGATTATTGTAGTTGCTCAAGCGGTGTAGTACTGTTGTTTCCTGCCATTGTCCTTGGCTCTCTACTGTACATTAGGTGTGATACAAGGGTCTTTGTATTGACTGTGTATGAAGGGTCATCTCGGGCTGTTGCTTTGGGTTGTGGGTTGACGTTACTAGAATGGACATGGCTAGGTCAACAACTCCAGCTGCAGTTCAACATGGCCTGTTAGGCTCTTTGTCCCTACAGTCTCACTAAGTGCTCAGTCCTACTGTGCTACCTATTTCTTGCGAGTTGTCAGACCCAAAATAGCCTGTATTAGTTCTTTGTGTGGTTAGCACTGGACACACCACCAATAATCATTTGGAGCATATTAGGGATTGAGATAGTATGAGTCGGATAGAAGGAAGCAGAGTAAGTGTTTGATGTGGTGCAATGTTTACAGTTTTAGGGGATTAATTTGGTAATGAGTCAAAGCAGATGATATTAATGCTGGGGGAAATACACGATATGGATGCATACGATTTTTCCTTTGTCATAAGGTGAATTCTTTGATTAGAATATGGTTTTGATATGCCTTTTTTTAAAATCAATTTATCAGTGTCTAGATGATAGGTGTGCAAATGGGATTGCTCGCAACTATTTCAGTTTTAGATCTAGTTTAGGGGTTTTAGTATTTACAAATGCAAACTGATATGCACAACTGAGAAATTCAAAATAAATGATAACAGAAATTATAGAGGGTCCTTATTCAATAAATAAAGATTTGTACAGCAATTACTTGGGGGGATAATATACTTAGTCTTAATTTATCCTTCTCAGTACTGACTTGCAAAGCAATTCTTTGGCTGAAATCAAATCTGCTCAATCAGAAAGAATTCTACTCATTGTTCTTTATGAATCTCCGTCATTGTTTGAATCTGCCGTTTACCTTTCTATTTGCAAGCAGCTATTCAGTTTTTCAGCTGGGCAATGAGCCTGTCTTACCGCAGCTTCATCTGGGATTCTCAAGTCAAAGCACTTCACTGCACCATCATTGAAGCAACACTGTACACAACTTCAGGACAAGAGATACGAGTGTGTCTACGCACTCAAAAGTACAGATGTGTCTGTCAGGTTATACTCCTAACTGTTTAATTTAGCTTTTTTCTTTTTTTTTCTTTTTTTTTTTTACATCAAATTTGTTTTTGTCAAGTTGGTTTCAATTGTTTCGATATGGTTCAACAGTTAAGTTTGTATGAGATACAACTTTCCTTCGCCCCCTCCCTAAATCCCCACCCATACACCGCATGCTTGTTCCCCCTCTTTCTGCAAAGATCAGAGGGTTTAAAATAAAGCCATGCGATGTCCCAATTTTTCCAAGCTTAAGAATCTGTAAAAATTCAGCACTAGGTCTTGTTCTTTTGTATGTATAAAAATAGATTTATCTCTAATGTAATCCTTTCAAAGAGATCGTCGTCCTCTTTGGCTAACACAGCGTCATTTAGAAAAGCAAAAATGTCTTGAATATAGTTGACCTTATTTCATCTATTATCATGTGCAGATGTCTTGATATTAGAAGACAACAGCTCTCCCCATGGTAAATCTTAAATCTAGTCTGTAACAGACAGTTCAGCAAGACAGGTTGTAGTTGGCCTTAATGTTTAATCACGGGTTCCATAAATAATTTCCATGCAGTTGGGTTGGGGATATTTTGAGAAATGCTATTTTGGTGGTAGTGCCAAACAGATCTGAAGCAAGTAAGTAAAATACCTTTCTGTTGTAAATAGAAGTATAATTATGACACTTATTTGTAGGCTTGATTTTCTACAATCATCTTTTGAGAGGGCAGGAGTTCAAAGATTATTCTGGGAAGCTGATTTAATAGAATGGTAGGGTTTTAAATGAAACTGAGGAGCATTTGGCAAAGCTGGAGGAATTGGTAATATTGGTCTCCTTTAAGGATCAGTGATAATTTGATCATTGCCAGAGATCATCGCTCACACACACACACACGACTCTTAAGTCAGTCTAAGTGTTCAGTCATTGGAACTGCAGTCCTCTTAATCTGCTCTATGCATGTTGTTACTGTAGAGCCCTTAAATTCCACTGAAATGTAAAACTGCGACCTCATTTACATGGGGAGCTTCTTCCTGTGCATTAGTTTAAAGAAAAATACCGGTGCTTTTGAGTTTTTGCTCATCTGTAGTATTTCTCTGCAGAACGTTGTTCAGACCATGGGATATGTTGTTTGACATGAACTTCAAAGTTGCATTACTTTCTGCAGTTCAGTGAATCCCAGTGTTATTAAAACTATCAAATCCTCTGCTGACAGGTTACATAATCTGAAGCTGTAATCCATCATTGAAAATTTAGCTATACCCACTTACTATAGTGAAATTGCTTCAGTTCTTCCCAGACAGGTATATGGCATTTCAATCAAAGTGTGCAGCAGGAACAATATAGTATTTGTTTTTTATGTCTTCGTTGTTTTCCCTCTTATTCTTGCTTTCCTCTTAAAAGACTAGATGACTTTTCAATTTTAGGGACCGCACACTGAATCATAAAAACAAAGCCATGCAATGGGAAATGTGCTGTGGATAATGAAAAATTGAAGTGCAGTAAAAATAAATGATCCAAAAGGTTTGAAACACCGGTATTTTCCTTTAAAGTGTCTGTGTTATGGTGAAAGGGTTTCCCCTTACACTCATCACTCTCTGGCCCATCAGAGGATTGCTAATGAACACTGTCACCATGGGAGCACTGCCACTATGCTCTAAGTTCACAGACAGTCTGCTTGTGGTGGTTTCCATTCTGAGGATAGATACAAAAACTAGAGTGTGAAAATACAGGGACATTTTTCATTGTGGTGGACAAGTTAATGTGTTCTTCTAATCAGTAATTGTTGAACTGTGTGTTTCGGTGAAAAGTATGTGTTCTTCTGTGTGTTTCAGTGTGAGACTGTGTTGTGAGGGAAAGGGTGATTCTGACGGCCTTCAGACTTCTCACTTCTGTGACCAGTATCCATTAGTTAACCTAAATCTTATTGGGTCTGAGCTAACAAGCTCACATAGGGTAGAGAAACTGCCCTTACAGCAGGCACCACCTAATGCAGAGTCAGGAAACAGTAGTCAAAGTTTCTAGAAAATGCTTACATACTCGGCTATTATAACCACCTTAAATATTGAATATATAGTTATATTTTAATATACGTATATAAGAGAACACTGTTTTTTAATTTATTTTTCTTTGATCTAAAAAAATCGCTGATTCAAAATGCCCAAGTGTAAAAAAGTGACTACATCCTCTCCAGCAAGATAATGGGAGAGATGGTGGGGTAAGAGTTTGGGTAAATTGCACATATTCGTTCATTTAGATTTTTGATCGTTTTGTTCATCAGTTGTCATTATTTGCCTGAATTCAATCAAAGCACTCAGCACACATTCTCTGTCACATTCGTTATACTGTCTCCTTCATAGATACCTCTCACCCCCACCCCAGCAAACTTACTACGTAGCCCTACTAATTCAATCCAGGCAAATACAGGGAAGGACTAGCATGTTGTGTAAAGAGAAAAGAAAAACTCTACTAGTGTATTTGTTTGAAACTCTGACTTGTGTATGTTTGCGTATGGATATGTTGTAGTATGTGTGTGTGTATTTGAGTGCGTGCATCTGCCTGTCTATGTATGTGATAGTATATTATCAATGTGTGTGAGAATGCGTGTCAGAGAGAGACTCAGTCCAGGCCCATGTAGAGTGATGGCACAGGGAGCTCAAGTACTCTCCCTGCAGGTCGAAGGAGCTGGCCACCGCAGCCTCTCTCTCAGGCCTTGTGCTGCTTGCTGGTCTTGAAGGAAACCTGCAGCACACGGTCGCCCAGGCGGTAGCCATTGAGGCTAGCGATGGCCATGGCAGCTTCATCGTAGTTGGTCATGGTGACAAAGCCAAAGCCCTTACATTTGTTGGTGGTGAAGTCACGGATGACCTTGACGTTAGTGACAGCACCGAAGGGCCCGAAGAGCTGCCACAGGACGCTCTCGTCCGCTTCAGGGGACAGGTTGTACACAAAGATGCACCAGCCAGCTCCAGTCGGCCCAGTCAGGTTGACCCCGGCCAGGCTGGTCATGCTGTCAATGGTGATTGGGGAGAATCTGGGGAGGAGAGAAGGAGAACTACCATGGGTGTCATTCTGAAGTTCCACGCAACATTCAGTACTCTATACTGTCTCTTATGGGCATGTAGCTGTGAGAAATGATAAAGCTTTGTAGTCGGGTAAGGAGTCGGGGGACCCCATCTCCATCCCTTCTGCTGTACCGTAAGTAGATAAATATGTGTGGGCACCACAGTGGCTCCAAACTACCTGCTTTCATACAAAATGACACTGTGTGCCCTGACACACAGACACCCACACAATCTGCATATTTTAGTCATATTCTCTGCTGACCAAAGCCTCTGCAAGAATTAAACACATAAATCACGATGTTCAACGGAAATCACAATATTGAACAAAACACAGAAACCTAGAGAGGGATGAAAAGCAAATCAGAATCAAATCATACAAAAACTGGAGCAAACAGAGGAGACGCAAACGGAATCTGGTATGTCCATGCTGGTGGAAAAAAGGGGACATTAAAGCAACTGAAACTGACAATGTTAGTTCATAAAGAAATACATAGAAATTATTTCCATTACTCAAAACAAAAGAACGAAAAGGTTAAACAAAGCCATGCCAGAATACCTTGCTGTTAGAAGGGCTGCAGTACTGTTTATCATATATGCAGATAATCTTTTGTTGTCTAGGCTGCTTATATAACATGGTTGAATGGGCACTCTGCAATGTGATTCGGGAATTATGAACATTAATCTAATTTCAAGATGAAGTCAGCAGGTGGTATTCCGGGCACTTTGTTTGAGGTTGTTGTTTTTTTTTGGCATGGATGCTTTTGAAAGTACACCTTTGGCATTTACCTCTTGACTCCGTAGCTGGCGTTTAGTAAATTGTCGAGTCTGCAACGCAAGAGGGAGAATGAAGGGGGTGGAGAAGTTAGTTATGAGATCTACAAGGAAGCGGGGCTTTCAGTTAACATGAAGCTCCTTCACCAGCTGGCCTCCAGAGGGCACCCTGCACTGCAATGGAGCCCATAGTCCCAAAACCATCCAATCACAAAGTGATGGTGTACCAACCCCAATAGTGCTTTCAGTATGTGCATCATGTGGCATTTATGCTTAAGTGTCAGTTAAACTGTTTCAACTCTAAAATAATTTTCCCATTAATGCTTAACTAGCTTTAAATATAATACAAACAACTTTATATGCATCCTTTGTCAATGCACCCATTCTTTATTGCTCATTCTAATGCATTTTTTGTGTAGCATATCTCTACTGACTGAGAAATTATTTGTTACGACAGAGCCATTTTTTAACCCTTAAAACCTGGCATGTCTTTAGCCCCTTATCATCTACATTTTCTTCTTATATTTTATGACATATTTGATACTGGAAGACTTAGAATTTCATTTTTCATTGAGCTCTGTAGATGTGGCCAAAGCCTCATTGTAATGCCTGAGGATCTATAGACAAAATTTGGAGGGTCAGCATGATTCTTAAACCAAGGTTTAAGGTTGGAGCTTTATTTTTTGATTGTATTTGGAAAAATCTGGTCTCTTACATTGGTTTTGTGCTGCTATTTGGATCTGGTCCCTTTCCAAATGGAGGGATCACACTGCAGTTTAGAAGAAAGTCAGAGAGAGAGAGTGAGAGGGAAAGACGAGAAGTGCCATAGTTCTCCCTCTGCTATAAAAGAAATCATCTTATCAAATAGAGTAGTTGACTAATTTAGTTGTGTTAACTTACAATCCATAGTTTTGGCTTTATCCAGTGCTTAATTTGTTTAAGAGCAAATCATAATGCATTCATTCACCTCAACCAGTCATAGCTGAAATGAGTTGAAGTGGTATGTGAGTGGAAAGTGATTTGACTTAAAAAGCATACATGTGATGTACAAGAAACCATCTACTATTCTGCTTAAATAGCTTATTTTTGTAC
>OMKZ01002086.1:24615-37213 GCA_900302535.1 Neoniphon sammara | reverse complement strand
ATTGTGACCCTGTTAGTCATTAACCGCGTCATAGCAAGAGAGAGAGAGAGAGAGAGAGAGAGAGAGAGAGAGAGAGAGAGAGAGCATGTCGACCAATGCTCTTTCACACACTGTAGGGGTATTCCAACGGGGGCATGTATCTGCTGCGTCTCTCTTCTCTAAATTTACTCCACATATCGAAGGCGTCAGATGAGCAGCTGAGCAGATCTGGGATACAGGGCATCACTCTGAGACTCACCGACACAGCAGAAATAAGGAATACCGTTCATATCCAATGAGTGAAAGTACATTTGTTCGACTTGTTGTGGGTTTCCTCCTCAGTGCGACAGGTAGGTTGTTTTTTTTAATTTCTTTGCTCTTCATCGGTTATTTGCCTGATGATGACCATACATTATATAGTACAGTGTCATGCCACGGGTATTTCTGTTCCTCACAATACTCAAAAGTATTGGGGAATATTTTTCACTGTGAGGGGGGAAAATGTGACAGCAGAAAAATCCCGGGCTTAAATGTAATGTGGAGAGGGAAAGTACAAATCGTCGTAACAGCATCCTCTTTTCCAAAGTTGATACTATTGCTATTACCATTAATAATGAAGCAGCTACAGGTTGAGACTGGCACATGCCTGGTGCACAACCTTGTTTCAGCCAGAAGAGGGCAACGTCATAGTCACGGAGGTATCAGATAACCCACAAGGGCATTAACACTCAAGTCAAAGTGAAGATAAAGTATGATTGACCGCATCACCACTACACGAAAAAAAAAAAAATACCCTAACGTGAGCTATAATCTTATAAGCTATAATCTTCCATAGTCAAACAACTGCAGTACAAGACGCTTAGAAAGACACTATGCAAAGTCCCTATAAGATATGTTATATTAAACAATTATTGTGGTGCCACAGGAGAGAAATATACTATAAAAGCAGAAAAGGTCACAGTAAATCCACTCACTAACATTAAAAGTCCAGGACGATAATAGGAATAGTATAGTGATGCTTGTTAAAGGTTTTAAGGAGGCCCCGCTGTATTTAACGATGAACTGCTTGCTCGAATTTTGAAAAAGTTGTAATGTTGTAACGAAGGAAAAAACTAATTTACCAGGTATTTCCCTTGATTTTATCTGTAGATGCTGTTCAAAGTAAAGCTTCATTGTTTGGTATAACCCCACTTATATTCATACTTACATAGTTTATTCTAAGAGCGTGGACTACACTGATGGAGTGATAAAATAAAATTATTAACAATAACAAACAACCAATTACAGCTTTAATTCTTTTTTTCTCTTCAAATGTCTTATCTTAATGTCACTTGCATCGTTTAATCGTTTAATCATCGTTTAATACGACTTTGCATGATCTATTACTTGAATTTAGGTCATAAAGAAGTCTAACACAAATAGAGGGCGGGTTCACTCTCCACTACATCAGAATAGTAGTGTAATAAGGGAATAAATAAAAAGAAAATGATGTATTTTTATGGCCGAGACAACAGTAAAGACTTCATAGAACATGTCAAAAAAGGAATATATCACATTTCAAAATATAGATGGGTCTCAATTGTAGTCTTTAAAGTGAACTACCAAGAAATGCATTTTGGAGGATTGAAGGAATACAAGTCCCTACAGCTCTTTACAAGACAGCTCTTTAACTTGTGCAGTTTACCTTCAACAGGTCTGTGGCTCAACTTGATCAAGGTTTTCATAATTCTGGAATCAGTGAGAGAACTTGATTATATCCCCAGTCTTAAAATGAATAGTTTGTGATTATCACATTTCATCAAATCATATTGCTGAATGGCCCCCTGAGGAAGATGACCTGCTGTCATTAGCAGGACTGGTTGAGTGTACTGAAGTGTCATCTTATATTACCGTTACTGGATGGTTAGACTGTTGAGTGTGCAACAATCATCCTTATAATGTAATTTCCACCATTTTCTGTTAATTCCCTGTAGTTCATACTCTGGTATAGGCTTACAAAGATAATACACAGTCATTATAGTGGACGATAAACACGCCTAAATGCATATACACACCTTTTCAGGATGAGATAAATATTTATGAGCTAAACTCATACTGGACACAAGCAGTATCAAACTGATGGAAGTAATATGAGAATATTTGTACAGACATCAATCAAAGCTTTTTTGGAATAATAATTGTTTAATCATAATGTTGATTATTTGCCTTATGATGATTAGTGACTCGTGGCCATGATTTACATCACTCACATTACATCAAAAGAATTCAGCAGGAATGTTTCCCTTAAGGCTACACATGAATCTGCACTCTGTGACATGTTGCAGGTGTACATGCGTCCTGTCCTATTGAGCTGAGCCCACCCAGTGTTGTGGTGAGATATGGAGACAGTGTCTCAGTCAACTGCACCACATCAGCCCCACACCATGACGGAATGGGCTGGGAGTCCCCATTTGGAGGCACAAGTGTAATTGCAAATGTCTCCTATGTAACTTGGACTGTGGCACAACTAACATACTGGTCCATCATTTCCCAATGCTTCATCAACCCGCCACCACCAGCTATTCAGTGTGGAAAGAAACTATCACTTGTCCTTTACAGTAAGTCTTGTTTTTTTATCTGCTTTGTACAGGATGTAACAATGCTTTGGCTCTATAGCTATTTTTGATAAGCTCTACTTTATTGTCTCTAGCATTTCCAGATAGCGTCACCATCAACTCAAGCGCTGGTCCTGCTGGTGTAATGAATCGAGGGGAGACCTATACCCTCACATGTGACGTCCTGAATGTAGCACCAGTTCAAAACCTCACTGTGACGTGGTACAAAGGAAACGAGACTGTGTTTTCCAGCCAAAGTGTCAACAATTCCAGTGAGGAACCCGTGGATCAGCAATTTGTCCAGAACTTTTCACCTACTGAACATGACGATGGGGTCAAGTTCAGATGTGAAGCTCATCTGAACCTGGAGCCAGAAGGACCTCATCTGTCTGCCATTTCACAAGAGTATCCTGTTACAGTTCACTGTAAGTATAACATTTATGACTTACTGATATAACTGGAGGGAAGATTTAAGTACAACAGGCCTCAGAGGGAGAAGCATATTTGTGCATGATTGCTTATTTTTTGAGATTAAGTATGCTCGTTTGGATAGAAATCTTCTCCATTTTACTTTTCCATAATACACACTATGAGAGATGAGATATGCCAGCAGCAAGCCATCCATGATAACTGCACCCTGTTATAGGATGTTGTTACTTGGTGGAAGTGCAGTTTTTCATGGACCACAACTGTAATTTGTCTTGGACCACACAGCTGTAATAAGACCAAATAGTCCCATACTGGTGCAAACACACATCTAAAAGGGTACAGCACCTTCACCCATTTCTCATGCCTTAGTGGATAATTTACATCCTAGTTGCTTTTTAACTATATAAATCTAGAGAGAGAGAGAGCTATAAAATGGTACAAATGGTTGTTGTGTTTGTCTCGCCTTCAGATGGACCGGATATAAAATGTTCTGGGATTGAGGTATGGGAAGGAGACAGTTTAGAGGGGCGATGTCCTGTGGCAGGAAATCCCACCCCTCGCATCAGGTGGCTGAAAGATGGACAGCCCATAGACCCTGCAGCCAATCTGACAAGGAGAGATACAGGGATGTACACCATTCAGGCAGATGGCATTAACCCCACCAGCAAAAATCTGAGGGTCTCTGTGCAGTGTGAGTGTCACATTCATATGTCGGTGCCACATTATACCCTGCACAAACACAACTCGTTCAATATTATACCATGCCGAATATGTTATAGGCCAACAGCGTTAAATTGTCAGCTGGAATTCTTTTGTTTGAACGGTTTCAGATGGACCAGAAATCACCTGTCCAGGCAATTTTACTGCAATGGAGTATGACACTTTCGACCTCAGCTGCTTTGAGGGCTTCCCTCAACCAAACATAACCTGGTACAAAGACGACGAGGAGGTGCAGCCTCCAGAGATCCTAACCAGAAGGGATGCAGGGCAGTACACGATTTTTGCTTCAAACAATTGCTCAACCATCAGGCACACATTGGACATAGAAGTGTTGTGTAAGTTATTGTGATGTGACGCCTATGTAAAGATCCCAAATAGCACACGTGATTCTAAGTGCTACACTGGTTGTCATAACTGTTGGTCTGACACTCATCCTCATCATGTCATTGCCTCTAGACCCACCGTCACAGATAGAAGAGCTTGAGGACACTGAAGTTGAGGTCGGTTCCTCCATGGGGCTGAAGTGCTCTTCCGTGGGCCACCCGCGTCCCACCTACTCGTGGAGTTATTACCAGGCTGCCAACGTGAAGCTGGAAAATGAAGATGGAGTGTCCCTTCTGCACATCGACCACGCCGCTGCAAACAACATCGGCTCCTACACGTGTTACGCCCAGAACAAGATTGGGAACATCTCTAAAACAGTAATGGTCACTGTAAAAGGTAAGGTCAATATAATGCATTAATCAAGGTAACAATAATATAATAATGCCACTAGCAGCGTTGGTACATAAATCTGTCTAATGAGAGACAGTGTTGTTGGTTACAATGTGCAATTGTCATTGGTGTGAGACATATGTTTATTATTTTTTCTGGGTTTAAGTTATTATTATTATTACTATTACTATTATTATTATTATATCCCACGGTATGTCTATTATTAATATAGACAGTTTGGTTGTTTTGAGTACTATGTATCTATCTAGCTATCTATATAGATAGAGAGCTATAGAGATCTCTGTTAAGTTATATCTCTCTTTTTGTTGTTGTCTGTCTGTTTGTTTGGGACAGTCAAAACTATTTATTAACTCTGAACACCAAACCATCCATGCAGCCAACGTGTATCCTGTAGCTTGCACAACTGTAAAACTGTACAGTAATAGGCTTACATTTATAGACACAGGCGGCTGTGCAGCCCAGAGTGGGGGAGGGTTGTTTCCTATTCTGCGATACCGTGAATGGGAGCCAGAGCTTAGCTTAGCTTTGTCGCAAACTCAGTATTAAAGTCGTCGCTGCTGGCGCGTCCCGTGAACTTGAAGGGAAGGAGGAAAAACTTTTGAGGAGCCGAGAAAAAAACGGAAAACAGTGCGACCGCTACATTGAAAAGCCTCTCAAACTATTTCCCAATGGAATTTGGTGATTTACACTCCGTTCGCCTCCTTTCAGTCGTTTTGACTTTGGAGTTGCTGTCGCTTTCTAACGGGTCAGAATCAAGTAAGTAAAGCTTCACCCACGTTTCCTTTCCCGGCGAGACTGAAATAAGCGAGCAGAAATAGTCCTTAAGTCAGATAGTTGGTCGCTGGTTTAATGATGAGGAGGTGAAACAACGCAGCGCTGTTTGAAACGAGAGGCGCTCCAGCATTGTGAAGCACGCTGGAGAAAGTCTTTGAAATGTATGAGACACAGTCATTTTATAATGATGGTATTATTTAAGTGGAACCCAAAGAAATGAACGCTAATGAAACATATTCCTACAGGAGCGCATGGTGTGTCTGTGGTACTCATTAATGAGTTTAATAGTGACCTTATAAATTGAATAATGTCTTATCTCCTCTATGATTACAGCAGTCCTATTACTTGTAATTATGATATTTGAATAGTATAAATCTGGATTACTAAAGCACAATTTCATAAGCAAAAGTGGGTGCATTGTGGGGTTAATGTATAGGAAGAGAAATATTTGGAAAATTTTAGACAAAGGCTAGTTGGGATCAAGTGCCCATTAGGAGGGGATGGGTGGGGTATATGTTGCCAGGGTAAGTTTCCTGACCCTTTTCCTGTACTTTAAGTCTACTGAGTCACAGCTTTTGTTCTAGGGAGATGTGACTGTTCTCCACTTTTCTTTTTTTTTTTCCATCCATTGCACTGGATGCGGAAATATTGTGTTATGACGAGGTAGAGATATGCATAGAATAGAACAGCAATCACATTTTCTCCTCCCGCTCTGCATGTGACAGGTGCAAAACCCGAATGCCCCGTCAAAATAATTCCAGAGAGGATCGTGATATCATACGAAGAACAAGCCGTGGCAATGTGCGAGCCCACCTCCAACATATCCACAAACGTCAAAGAAGTGCATTGGCAGACTTCGCAGGGGAACATCAGCAACACCGAATGGCATAGCACCCATGAAGACTGGGACCCAAGGCCTGTCTGTGCTGCAACATTTGAGGGAATTGGAGAGTGCAATAAATCTCTTGACTTTACCATGTACAGTAAGTATGAATAACTTCTCTTTCCTGCTCTTTTTTTGTAGACAATATCTTTAAATCTAGATAGATATTCTGATTTGTCTGACACTCTTAAAATTACCCCCAAAGAAATGCCGGACAGCGTCTCTATCCACTCTGTGAATCACACGGGCCCGATGACGGCGGGGAGACACTACCAGCTGCAGTGTAATATTACCAGCGTGGCTCCTGTGCAGAACCTCATTGTGAAGTGGTACCAAGGGAATAAGACCATGAACATCAGTGGTGGGTGGCTTTTCTTCACAACACAAACCTTTTCTGTGGATCTGCTAGTGCCAGTCAGACATGCAGAAAAAAGCAAAACTATTCATAAACTAAAATATGCGAACATGCAGTCAAGCCAACATTCTATATTCATTATATTCATATTTTCACAATAGTCTATTGAAGTCACGATGAAATGGCATTTTGGGAGCATCTTCTTTCTTTAATGTGATGTATTTCCTGTTGGATGTGTGGGCGGGACATAACACTAAAGTGTAAACCAATATCAGTTAGAAAGAGGTTTTCTTTTTTTGATGGCAGAGGCAGAAGGATAAGATTTTTCAAACCTCATGATCTTAGCGTGCATCCAAATTGTCTTAAACAGGCGGCCCTTTTCCTTTTCTTTTGACTTTTCCTTGACCTCACTTAAAAACATCACATAGGTCAAGGAAAAGTTACAGTGACAATCAGAAGGTACCAGACACCATGCATCAGTGTGTTGATATTGGTGTGACTGTTCCAACAGGAAAAAACACAAGGGAACAACAAGCATGTGCCATTGTCTATAATTAAAAAAACAAAAAACAAACTACATTCTACTTTCACCCAGATGTCGATGTGCCTCAGTGACCACCCTGCACAAAAAGGAGTGTCACTATGAAATATATACCATGCATGACTTTCATTTTCTGTTCTCCATTTATTTTTTTTCTTCCCATAATGCTTTTTTGACTGGCAGATATACTGGAAGTGACTGGTTGCCCACCTGAGAACAAGGCTTCCTGTGACAGCAGGACAATCAGGACCCCAGTGAACGTGTTGTCTACCTACAGAATCAGGCTGGACAGGAGTCAGAACAGGACAGAGTTCAGATGTGAAGTGCAATTGAACCTCAGCTCCTCCAGGACCCCAGAGGAACCTCAACCTATGAGCTCCAGTCCTCTTAACGTTACTGTCCACTGTGAGATCCGCTTTTTTTTTTTGGTGATCTTGTATGAATGTGTATGTGTGTGTTTGTGTATGGGCACATTGGGTGGGGATGTTAAAGAAAGTCAAGTCTTAACTCGGGCCTCAGAAACAAGAGAGCAGTACTCGGAGTCCTAATCTATGGTGTCACACTGATGTACTGTCCTGAGAGACTGCTGGGAAATATTCTGACATGAATAATTGTATAGGGATCAGGGAACATCTTATGACTCAACACATATAACGCTATGATAATATAATGCTGATTTGAATGCTAAAATTCAGATAATACTCCCATGCACTGTCGGTGGAGCAGCGTCATGCTGCACATCGCCAGTTTGAGTCTTTTCAGCTTCAGGAGATAATTGCTTGTGTTCACAAACACCGACTGAGCTGTCTGAAGCCAATATTTATTAATCATTTCCATAAATATTCACATTTATAAGAGTGGCATACTCTATTGTCATACTCTCTCTTCCTGGTTTGAAAATGTTTGTCTGACCCTGGGATTCAGGCTAGAAGACATGTTTCTAACTATCCAGTCCTATAAGTATGTGGTTCCTATTACTGTCCAGGACCAACCTCACATATTAGGGCTGTTACAATGATTAAAAAAAAAAAAAAGATTATTCTCTAATTGTCAGTAGTTAATTGTTATTAATCCCATTTTAAGCACATTTAATTTTTTGTATTTTGTAATTCAAACAGTTTTTAAGTAAATTGAACTGTTGAGTTATCTTCCACAAGCAAGACTAAGAAAGCCTAGCTTAACCATTTGATATCACAGTAGAGTCTACCACAGGTACTGTGGTGGATCTATCTATACTTTTGGGTCGTTGCTTTTTGGTGGTTTTTGACCTCGTACTGTGTGTGCCTCTCTCTATCTCCTCAGATAAACCTATCATTAATGTCACAAAACTTCCGACACCAATACCAGTATTCAGCGGTTATCCCGAAGACCTTGTTTGTGAAGCTGAAGGTCACCCAAAACCAACAATCCAGTGGCACTACAGCCCAGAAAAAGTGGTCCGTGTGTTTAATGGCACACTCACCGTCACTGAAGCGGGCGTGTACACCTGCTTGGCCTCTAATGCTGTTGATTCCAGCAGCCTTGAGGTGGAGGTGATTTTAAAAGGTAACAGCACATTTAACCTAAAAGTTCACTTTGTAGTTTTGGGAAGGAAATTTAAACCTTCAGTGAAAACCACAAATTATAATAGTATATAGTAATAGTATTATAATAGTATATTTTTAATTTTTCCCCACAGTTGCATGGTGTACTGTTATCTAGAACCCTACATTGAGACCACTTGCAAGAAAAAAAAAACTGATGTCGGCACAAACACATCAATGGATGGTGCCAAACAGAGCAAGATAGACACAGTTGCACTTTAGGCGGCACAAATTCAGGCAAAGAGGCATGTGTTTGAGCTGAAAGAGTGTGAAATTCACCTGACACAGAGTGAAAGCCAGTTAGGTCCCAACGGGACTCTATCCAGGCATCTCTAAATTTATTTCCAAAATTGACAAAGAGTTTATTGTAGTGGTGTGGTTTCTTTAAGGCCACAAGATGGTTGAGTCTCAGCTAGGTTTTGTTAATGTTAAGCTACATTGTCCTGCTTTATGTTATTTCAAGTGGTGTCATCAGACATGATCTGCCTCACTACTCGTATTCTTGAGTAAATTTTGCCTTTCTTTTCATAGCCTTCATTTGCACTTCTACCCAGAGGTAGCAAAGCTGCATATGTGTTGATCTATTGGTAGAAACTAGATCTGCCAAATTAATGTATTAATTTAGATTAGTCATTTATAAAAAGAATAATGCATAAAAAAACTAGACAAGTGCATTCAGTAGAGTGCAGATCTCTGCCAGGCGTGTGTGGGATCTCAGTGTCTGTATAAAGTAGATGGCTTTGATTTTGTCCCACTTCCAAAGATCAGAGAAGATTAGGCAATTCGTTTGCTGATGGATAAAACAGCGACAGCTGTTTTACACTTCATTTTTTACAGTCGTGAAGCATCAGGCTGTTGAATCTATTTTAACCCCGACTTGTTGACAGATTCCATCAGCCTCTGAGACTTTTTATTGTGTTGTTCTCCCATGCATCATTTCTTCGTCAGCAGTGTGTTTTATAAACTTGCCCAAACCACAATGCACGTCCAGGATGTTTTTCACCCACAATTGGAGCAAACACGGCCACAACAGGATTAAAAATAAAAAAGAAATCCAGTCAGGCTGATATGCCTAGACGTATGTGAAAAGAGAGAGGGAGAGAGCAGTGATGATCGAGCGAGCTAGACAATGGAATGGGGTGAGGGAGCGGAAGTAGTGAGAACAAATTTTTTTCAAAGTTTTTGAATCACAGCAAGTACAGGAAGTGTGCAAAAACAAAAATTTTACGCTGATCAGCCCAGTAGTTCGCAAGATTAACTGCAGACACACAGACACACCCAACAAAATGCATGATTTCTTGGCAGAGATTTAAAAAAATAGATAAATTAACACATATAATTTAGTGACCCCTAACCCCGTGCATCACAAAATTCCAACTGGTCAGTGCGTTAGTTGCACTTGTGCAGCCTCAGCATTATGGAAGATGATTACAAAACTTTGCTTGGCGCTCAATGCTTCATGTGCCACAGTAATGTAATGTTTTTGAGTTGAAATATCTTCATTTGGGGACTTTTTGAAGCAAATGTTGATATATGTGATTGTGATTTATTTGATTCATTGCTCAGCATACCATGTAATTAATTTCATTTTATTTATTTTTTATTTTTTTATTGACAGCCCTAGAAGAAACCGAAAAAAAGAGAATTGAGACAGATGGAGACAGTTACTTGAATTTTAGCACCATTAATGTGTTACTGATCTGAATTTTTCCTCTTTCATTACAGAGGACTACCTGCCCTTCATAGCAGGATTGGTGGCCATCGTAGTTGTGGTCATCTGCGTTGCCTTCGGCTTCATCTACTCAATCTACTACAAAAACACCAAGATGCGCCGCTATAGTCTGAAAAACCCCAAACTCAGCAACCAGAACGGCAACGTAGCTCACAACGGCTCGGAGGTGCATCTCCCCATGACCAAACTGTCTTAGCAGCACATCTGTGTGTAGTACCAAATGGATAGCTCCGACCACTCTGAATGAGCAGCCCCTTTTTGACACCAGAGACTACACTGGTTAGGGGGCTGAATACCACTCCGGCAGCTGGCTGACTCTGGACTTGGGGCCTTTGGGAAATACCTCTTGCAACCCTCCAATACTTAACATAGTCTGTTATCATCACAAAAGAGTACTCACATATAATCGCATTTTGCCTTTTATTGAATAACCCGATTACCAAGTCAGTTAACGTTGGCTGCCATCTATACTGCTGGATTTTATCTGTTTCACTGGACAGAAAGAAGAGGATGTGCAAAGACTGAAAATGTAAGTCTGACTTGTTAGAGAAACTGGTATGGTCTTTTCTTTTATGAGCACAAAGGGAATCAAATGTAAATATGAATTTCTTTGTCGTCGTTGGTTTGACGATTATATCTGGGCAGATTTTATGTCTTAGAGTCTTCTCACAAAACCCTCACATACAAACTCTAATAAACGTAATTACAAGACAACCCACGTTATTTTAGCATGAAGTTAAAGGTGATACCCAGAGATTGCTGATGTGGTGGTTTGCAGAACCCCACTAACATGAGATGCACTATTTCCTTTTCATTTTTTAACTGCATCTCCTAAATTGTGACATTGAATCTATGGAAGAGTTCATCAGCTGTGCTCCATTTGTGGACATTTGTTGTCTGCATATACTGAAACCAGTTTTCTCTGTCAGTCTAGCTCTGCACTTCTCTCTGAGTTTGTGGCCTGACTCGGTGCCTGGCCCTTTGTTGTGCCATACTGTGCCAGGCTCTGGGGTTTTGGGACACACTGTCTCACTCTGTGTTGTCTATGCTTTGAATGAATGACTGCAGTTATTATCGCCTAATGCCTATTGGAATTGTACAGACATATTTTATGTAGATGTAAAATATTATATTTATTTATGAAACAAAGGTGGCACTAGTGTGGAAATATGACTTTATGATGGGATTTAAAGCGCTAGGCTATGCAAGTAAAAAACAATGCCTGTACCTGGACATTTGTTGACAAATGATGGGAGGCTTGTTTTTGGTGTGAAAAGGCTGTGGTTGAATTGAAATCATACCTGACAATAAGTAATTACAGATCTTTGGAGGTCATTATAATCCATTTGTGAATGCTGCTGTAAATTTTCATAACTATTTTATGTAAAACAGTATTTTATATTAAAAAGTTGAATTTTCGGTGTTGTAATTGTTTTGTTACTGAAACTATACTCCTAATATGGCAATGAATATAAACAAAAAGGCCAAGCTATGCAAAAATGAATAAATCAATCACAATGGATTTCACTTTACTTGTGTGGAAAGTAATCACTGAAATGACATAAATAACCATAAATAACTCTTCCTACTCGCTTTATTTACAGCTTCAACGTAGTATTTTCAGTAATTCAAATAATTCAAACAGGCAAATCATTACAAAAAAAAAAAAATGCCCAAATGCATTTGTTTACACTTGGTAAAGTTGTAATATCTTTGATCACCTGTTCATCAGAGTCACAATGGTTTTACTTTGTAATGAAGCTTAAAACTAAAATCTGGGATATGTATATAGGTCTAGAATATATAGTTTGAATCAATCACTCCAAATTTTGTTGATATATAATCTCTATTGCTAAAATCCCATAAAACATTTGTCATATTTAGCTTATGTCCTACATAAGCTCCTTTAACTTCCTATGTCAGATTTCTTTCATTTCATCTTGAAGAGCATTTATGAACCATGACTTGTTAGACTATACGAGATGAAATCAAACCATAAACAAAGGCTGTCCGAAGGCAATCAGTAACTTCCCGCATGCATGCCCCTGGATCCTGCCGGGCAGGGTTTACAAGTTTAAGTGCAGTGATGGGGGAAATCCGGGCTCTGGGCCGTATACGGCCCATGAGACTGTTGGTGCGGCCCCCGAAGCAATTCATAAGCAAACAAACAACAAAAAAGCAATTCGTAAATACAAAAAAAAAAAAAAAAAAAAAAAAAAAAAAAAAAAAAAAAAAAAAGGGAGGGAAAAAAAAAAAAAAAAGTCGGTTTAGGA
>OMKZ01002086.1:7538-24595 GCA_900302535.1 Neoniphon sammara | reverse complement strand
AGTCTAGTGGACAAACAGAGCGATGGTCAGTCCACTTTTCACCTGCTTTTACAGGTGTTTTATGCAGCAAAGCATTCCAAAGAAATGTGGATGGCAGCTGTAGGCTACTGGCTATTATGCTATTACTATTACTAAACTATTAACCATGATTTAGTTCAAGTTCAAGTTTATTTAGACCCCAAAATCACTGTTAAATTTTAAATACACACCTTTGGAGTTGCTGTAAGGTTTATTTTTTTAAGTTCAAGTTCAAGTTTTACTTTGACGGAGCTAGACTAGCTGACTTCTGTAGAATTCAAGTCTTTAGGCTAACCTGAGACAAAATGCTAACCATCAGAACGGAAGGAGTGGAAGAGGTGAAAATGGTATCAAACATGTCTCAGTCTGGGTGAGTCGGCACTAGTGATGTGTCGTTCGAGCCGGCTCTAAGAGCCGATTCTTTGTATTGAACGAGAAAAGCCGATGCCCGTCGGGGAGAGTCGAATCTTCAGCCGACAGCCGCTCCTGCTCTGCTAAGAATCCATGCAGGCAAAAACAAAACAAAACAAAACAAAACAATACAAAACACCATGCGGCCAATCACATGTGAGGACAGACTAGGATCATACCATTATGTGAAAGAAGGAAGGGGGCAGATGCTCCGAAGACAGTAACTGTAACAGTAACTAACTTTAAAGGTTTGATTAAAATGTTAAACAATAGTTTCATTTCATTTCATTTTGTCTTCTGCCGCTTTATCCAGGGGAGCGACAGCCATTTTGACTGCCACCCAATCCACAATGCACCCAAGTACGACCCGTAGGTTGTGAGCCCAATTAAACACTAGTAATGGTGTATATTTTTTTGTAATTAAAACAAATGCATAAAAATAAGGCTTTTATGAAAACACTGCATAAAAAATTGTTTACCAACACAAAAACCATTCATAATTGCTAAATTAGGCTAAAATAGAAGGCTCCCAGTGATACTAAATGAAGACCCATTTGGGGAGCCGAGCCAAAAGAGCTGAATCTTTGAAAAGAGCCGGTCTTCCCATCACTAATAGGAAAAAGGTTCCCCACTCTTGTTTAAGAGGGTGTAACTGAGAGTATGCTGCCTTCATGACTATCGGAAATTTCGCAATTTCGCAACAAGTGCACGCAAAAGATTCAACAAAGCTGTGACCGGTCGCGGTACCTACGATTAGGAAAGTGGACATATCCTGACATCTGAATTTCAAAGATGTCTGTATCTGTAAAGGCTACATCATGTTTTGCTCGGCAAATAAGTGAATACTCAGCAGCAAAGAAAATGAGTCTTGAATAGGCCTAACTAAGGCCTAACTCACTCAAAGGTCAAAGCTTGGTATCAGGAGAACACATAAAATGAGCCAGCTGTAGCCTGTTTTCAATGTTTTGATATTTAAATATCAGAAAAGACCACATGCTACCACACCAATCCCAACCTTTGGGCAGATACCTTCGTGGTGGTAAGCCTAACTACAAAAGCCAACTGCATAGTATTTTTTCTCATCTTCAAGAAGCTGCGTCGCCTTTTGTAAACAGATTTTCTTTTCAATGTCATTTTTCACATTGTTATTGTCCAAAAGCACTTCAATCGGCAATTAAGCATATTTACGATTGCGGAACTTGGAAAATGAAGCTTTCGAGGAACACTTGAATGCAGCATCTTGGCCTCTCGGGAGGTAGGGGAGTTTTAGTTTCGGAGTAGATCCATATGGTTTCAGGGAACAGACGAGGGGAGCGTACTGAAACGGGGCAACGAGTTCTTGGAACTAATTCTGTTAAACTGGAGTATTTGTGGATTTTATTTCTGCCGTAAAGGTGTACTGCGCTGAAAAACTGACGAAACAATGACGTGGTTAATTGTTATCAGCGGGATAATTGTGTATATAGGTAAAACTGTTTTCTGTTGTGCCAACTTTTTAACCAGGTCACATTTAGGCTGCATGAAGGACAAAATCCCAACATTGTGTCATGGCTTCTGCTCTTACTTAAGTTTAAGAAATAAACAGGCAGACCAACGCCCATAACTACCAGGCTACCTAAAATGGAGGTGTATTTGATCAGGTTTTTGTTTCGTTTTCTTGTGCTAATTTCGTCTTTTCAGTTTTATTGATGGCTACTTTTATCTCTGTTGTTCAGACTAACGTTGCTATTTTAACCTGGGCTTGTTTTCTTATCCTTTTACTTGATGATTTACCCAAGCTTTCCTTAATTTATCAAAATGATATCTAATTCCCCTTGCTTGTCCCAGAGGGCAGCAACACACAAAACACCTGTAACCTACACTTAACCTTCAGTGACAGAAATATTATTTGTTACACACCAGAATATGATTGGGTTCTGAATTAAGTTGATGATTTATTGTTATTTATATTCTGCTGTATTGTAGATCGTTGCTTTGTTTACCCTGTGTTGCATACCTGTGCTGTGTTTACCTGCAGGCAGGCCTGGGGGTGCAGATTGTCCTCCTGGGGTCCATCTTGAGGTGCAACCCTCCAGTGTTGCAGTAGAGTATGGAGGGTCCGTCTCAGGCGTCACCTGCAAAACATCGGCCACACAGGTGGTGGGAATGGGTTGGGAGTCTCCGTATGGAGGGACACCCCTTAGAGATAATGTCACTTCCCTTGATTTGACATTAAAGAATCTGGCAGACTGGGATGTAACATCGAAATGCTTTGTCACTCTTCCTAATGATCGCCAATGTTCAAAAACACTACCAGTCACTGTCTACAGTGAGTAGCCAACCACTTTTAGGTTCTGATTAAGTATGAAAAGTGATTCATTATGATTTAAGTTACATTCCATTGCTATTCACTTTATTTTATCATTTTTTTGTATGTTTTTTGCAGAAATGCCTGACAGTGTGTCCATCTCTAAGTCAAGTCATTTGGGCCTGATGATGGCGGGAAGAGAGTACAGCATGCAGTGTGACATAGATGGTGTTGCTCCAGTACAGAACCTTTCTGTCATTTGGTACAAACAAAATAAGATCATCCACACTCAGTCATTTAACAGTGAGGAAAAAACTCCACAGCAAGAGTCGTCTGTCTTCACTATCATTCCCACCAGAGATGACAATGGTGCTCAGATCTTCTGTGAAGCACAGCTGAACCTTGGATCAATGGGACCAGATCCTTCCGCGATGGCATCAAAGCCACATCAAATGAATGTACAATGTGAGTTTCTAATGCCATTTTAATTTAATCATGAGAATACTCAACTTTTAAGAGAATAATATCCTTGTTTTGCTTTGTCTCTCTGATTTAATTCTTTTTTCACTCCACAGACCCACCCTCCTTTGTGGGGCCTGAAACAGAGTACCTGGACCTTGTAGGTGTTGATAAACTTGTCTTAAACTGCACTGCTACGGGTAACCCCATGCCTGTATACAGCTGGCAGTCCTCACATCCCATGCAAGAGAAGATGGATGATAAAGCCATTTTGATCCCCTCCATGCTGCTTCCAGGAACCTACAACTGCACAGCCTCTAATTCCATCGCTAACAAGACCAAGAGTTTCATTGTCACTCAGTCTCCAAGTAAGACATTTTATTCTTTGTTGCCATGTTGTGTTTTATTGCCTCAAAGTCTTTATGATTCTATAATCCCTCCATGCTGTTGTTCTCCAGCAGGTAGTCACCCTGGGACCACTGCTGGGATTTTATTGGCTGTGTTCCTTCTTTTCATTTTCATTTTGAGCTTTGTGGTTTATCACAGACACAGAACGTCTTCTGTTTCAAGAGATTCTGGACAGATAAGCTGAGAGACGGACGGTAACGAAACTCTGCTCTCCCACAGGGGATCTAACAACATTTGCACCCATACTTGGAGGAGGGTTGGCCCTGGGAGCAGTGCTCTGCGGTGTCCTCCTCGCCTTAGTGACACCTGAAGGCACATTTTCTACAAAAGAAGGCAGCTGTATTGCAGGAAAGACCTCCTCATCAGGGATTATATGAAGTTCACCTCTTTTTTTGTGTGTGTAATTCTGCATGGCTTTTGAATGAAAGCGGTGTGTTTTTTGGTCCTTGTGCTGAAGATAATTACATGGTCTGGAGCATGGTCTGTTTCGCATGCTTAAATAATTTTGCTTCTGTGCTCAACCAGTGTACCTTTATGAATGCATGATCTCAGTAACTGCCTTTAACACTTTATTGCTTTATGCACTTTGTCGCATATTTTTGAGAATATGCCACTGCATACAGTTAAACTGTCAGGAAAAAATCAATTTCTTTTTAGTTGAAAAACTTGATGATAAGTGATATGAGATCTATAGATGCAACTTGTATCAGTGGAAACCACTTAACCGTGTTGAAACAACAACCAGTGTTGCATTATTGCCTGTTTCCTCTTAATTATGCATTCTGTGGTGTTGTCATGTCATTCAGTAATTGCTTAAGGACTTCTGCAATCTTGATCAAGATGAACAACACAAAAAAGCACCAAATGGAGCCATCCATTTACATTTTTTTTTATCCACTCAGGTATTATCTGTTCCTCTGTTTTACTTAACTGTTGCCATTAAAATTTGCATGAAAAAGGTACAGTAATTACATGAGACAGCCCTGAGATCTTGCACATGTCTGCTATGGGGCAAAATGCTGTTGGTGAGCTTTATTATTTTAGTAGTATTTGTTTGTTTTGCTTTTTTAACAGGGTGCTTTAATGATGTTTCAAACCAGAAGTTATGCTAATTTCAGAGTCAGTCATTTTATATGCACTGTTGCAGATTTTGAATGTGTGTGTCGATTTTTACCAAAGCACTGAAAACTGTGGCCACGCCAATGCATCTGTAACATGTTCATGTTTTTTTTACCATTAGACAGTTGGTTCCTCCTTGAAATTATCTAAACTTGAGGTCCATGTCAGACGTATGTCTGGTGTACTGGTACTTGGAAACACTACCTTTTTTTCTATTGATTTACATTTTGTTTAATGTTTTTTTATATAGAATTTTATGTAATTTTTATATCATACATTTTATAGAATGAGAGAAGTAGTCTTTTAAAGGGAAAAAATCTCACTTAAAATGTGTGTAAATGTAGTTTTTTAAATGCATGGATTTGTTGTTCAAATGAAGCCAACTCCTCTGTCAGTAATCTTAGGCAGAATACTGATTTAGGCAAAGTCAAACCAGCGTCTTTCACTAAACCATGTTTCCCTGCCACCTTTTGTCAACTCCTTGGGCTTCTCTCTCCCATTCTATTTGGCATACATTATACAGTCCTGAGACTGCCATACTAATTAGTGCTCAGCAGTGTGAATGTAAAGCGGAGCATCTGTTATCCTCCCTATGTTGGCCAATAAAAAACTTTTTTTCTAAAACTGTGTTCTTTATGTTTAGTCCATGTCGTTCCCAGTGAAGATCTTGCCAAAAAACACTGTTTGTGTATGCTCTGACTGTGTTGCTATAACAACCTGGCAGACTGGATATTGCTCAATTTGTCTTAGAGTGAAAAAAGGTTTATTATAGACACTCAAGCTTAACATAATTCCACAGAGAATGTGGAAAGGGGCAGCATACCCAAACCTAAGTGACCAATATATCTGTACATTGAGATAAGCAGCTGTGTTTTCCATAAATACACCAATGAGCATCCAATTACTTGCTCACTGGCACCTCAGTCATGGTCAGAGCTGATATGCTGTGTAGCATTCTGGTCACAGCGTGAGTCCTACAAGCTACATGCTGGAGAACGACAATAGTCCTGCCTGCTGGGACTTGACAAAGCAGGGAGTTCAGAAGCTATGGGAGTCAAGCATGCAAGCAGAACTGAAAATAAGCCTTTTTCCCCCCACACGATTTTACAAGTTGACAACAAAGCTGTAAAGATACAGTCCCTGGTTTGAAAACAGTAAAGTGGCAGCATGTGACATATGAACTAGGAGACATGTCAATATCTTCTTTGATTGCTATCAAATACACCGAACATGAGAACCACAGCCAAATGTAATCAAAAGTAGTTTTCATTCCATCCTGCAGCTTTATTGGCAAGCCATCTGGGTCAAAGAGGTTTGTTCCTCAAGGAAGAACTCAAAGTTTCATCTTGACTACAGATCTAGTTTTCTGATTTAAACCTTATTATGCCATTAGCTGCAGAGGTCTGTGTATAGTATTATGAATGTCGTGGAGCCAGTCTGACAATAAGTTACTGTCACAGACTAAGGACCTCATGGGGTGCTTTGTTTTTCCCTCATTGCTTTTTTAATATAAAGAACAGGCAGTTAAATGGATGTATTGTTTTTCCTTAAAAAAAAAAGAAAGAAAGAAACATCCCTACTTTGACTCATACTGTGCCACCCATTATGCTTATCGTGCTAAATAATGAGTTTACAATGTCCTTATCTCCTGTGGCATCACTGTATTTCTACATATGGGAACTTAAATGTATTATACTTCACTTTGGCTCTTTTTTTGTAATTATAAAAACACAGGGCTGTGTTTTCAGAGGCCTAGACTTCCACCACCTGTCAAATTTCCCTCTCTCCCTTCACCCCCCCACCCCCAAAGTCAACCGGGATGAAGGCAGCCCTTTTGTTCCTACATAGTTCACTTCAGAGTTGCCAAGCACGGTCAAGTTGGAATTTTCTTCCTCCCGTCTCTCAGTCGACGACTCAATGAAAAAAATCATGGGAAACAACTTTCTCAAATGGATTATAGCGGTTTGCAAGTTTTACTTGGGTAAGATGCGACAGACAGCATGTTTTGTTTAACTTGTTGGAATAGTTGTAGTTTGGTGCGATAGCCTACTTATGGTGTATAACGGCAGTGATGAAGTGGTAAATGAAAAGGCTGTTACACTGACCTTCAGTCCTGATGAGTAGGGCATCACAACCACCAATATAAGTAAAAATCAATTACACTTTCCAAAAGCGCATTTATGTCCTTTCTCCTTGACCCAATTTTAGAGCCAGTTTAGTTACTATGCAGTATGATGGGCATGAGGAATTTATGCCATGGCGGGCTTAGAAGTGGCTAAACATTATTTCGCAAATAAAATTGTGATAAAACTTAATTTGTATGAGTTTTACCTTCCACTACATCCCCGCATAACGGGGTACCGGGTACCATCCCCTCTGCCAAGCGCAACAAGGTGAGCGCAACGATTTGAAGGCTCAGTAACAAACTGTCCTTCATTTGGAGATGCAGTGGAGTAACCTCGCTCTCCTGCTTTTATCTGAGGCTATTTGATGAACGCTTCAAAACCTCCCTTCATGTCCCTCGGTTTCCAGTGAAATGACAATAAACCGTATGCACGGTTTATGTCTAGACCAGTGTTTTTCAATTAGCTATTCACTCGATTCGCTTCAAATTATGATATAAAATTGAATGAGTGATTTGTTTTGTCATGTTTTAATTTCACCGCTATTACTTTATTATTTGTCAAGCATCTAAACAATTAAATACTTATGGAATACTAAAATATCTTTCATATCAGAGTCCATTTTAAAAACCTTGTCTCATATCCTGATCAGCTGCCACTGAAATAATAAACAAGCCTGTATACACGGTTTGTACTTCTGATTTGATATTGTAGCCTATTTTACATTGTGTGTGTGCTTCCCTTATGAAAAAGAACAATAATAATCCTATGTAAAACAAATATCACAGCAGAATTGAACAAACTATATAAATTCCCCACTGGACTATAGTGATACACAGGAAAATAAAGATACAAACAATTCTTGCCAGGTAGCTATAAATTCTTTTGTCCCCATAGAAGGATTGTAGGAATATTTTTCATGATTTTTCATTAGTGTGTGTTGGAGCAGGGTTACATATAAGGCTTGTATTTAAATGTGAAAAAGCTGTGATGGCAGGTATAAATGCCTGATGATGATGATGATGATGATGATGATGATGATGTCTATGTCTCAGTGTCAGGTGAGGGTTGCTCCCTAATCCTGAAGCCCTCCAGGGTTGTGGTAGGCTTTGGGGAGCCGGTGTCAGTCAGCTGTGAAGCCGCTCGCCCAGTACGTGTTCTGGGCTGGGAATCGGCCATCGGTGCAACACACACTCAACAGGACCTGTCTGTCCAGTGGAAGGTAGACAGTCTCATTGATTGGATAGAGGAACCCATCTGTTATGGGGTGTTTTTCACTGCCCCTAGACAATGTGAGGAGAAACTCAACCTCATTCTCTACAGTGAGTCAACTTTCTGTTTTTTATGCCTGGTAGAGGTGGATTACCATTTATGAAATGGCTCACAGTCAAGGTTTACATTTGATACACATCGACCCTGTGTATTTTCATTTAGAAACTCCAGACAGCGTCACTATTGCCCCTGTGAACCACACCGGTCCAATGGTGGAAGGAAAGGAGTACCAGTTGCTCTGTGAGGTCCAGAATATTGCACCTGTTCAGTACCTCACGCTGAGATGGTTCAGAGGGCAGACCGAGGTTTATAACCACTCATTCTCTGAACTCACACCTTCTTCACCTGTCCAAGTGTCCTCTATCCTTGTGATCACGCCAACCAAAGCCGATAATGGAGTGCAGTACAGATGTGTAGCAGCGCTGGACCTCGGACCAGAAGGACCACAGCCTCCTCCTTCTGTGACCTCGGAGCCTCTCAACGCCTCCATATACTGTGAGTCATGGACGGTCATGAAGTCATGCGAGTAAAAAAGTATTGTTTTGAATGAGTCAATATTGGATGTTATGCAGAGTGTAAACTCATCTAAGCACTCAGATTTGCCAAAAATGTTTTCCATTTACTGAGAGTTCTGCTGATTGCTTGTTCTGCCAACTCTGGTGCTTACCAAAGGAGCTAGTTACCAATCTTTGCTATTTTCTCTACTAATTTGAAGAAAATTTCCCAATTAGCACATACGCTTTAGTAACATGTAAAAGTGCTTTATGAAAGTCCCTTGAGGACATTCTTTATTGCGACAGAGAAGCACAATGCACATGGAATAGCGGAGTATAATCTTTTCATATATTCACAAAATGCTACCCATGGTGTAGCATCTAATTGCTGTGATCTTATCCCTAGATCCTCCAGCTTTCCTAAGTCCTGAATCAGAAACGTTGGAGCTTACAGTGGGTGCTGAAATGATCTTAAACTGCACTGCTACAGGAAACCCCACACCTGTATACAGCTGGCAATCCTCACATCCCACACAGGAGAGGATGGAGGATGAAGCAGTTCTTACCTCCTCCTCACTGATCCCAGGGACCTACACCTGCACTGCCTCTAATAAGCTGGATAAGAAGAGCAAGCAGTTCATCATCATCAAGGCAAAGTCCAAAGGTAGGGTGGACTTAGCTCACAGCTGCAAGCACAGGTTATCTCTAATATATTGTGCTCTAATGTGCCTGCATCTTCTGTTGTTTTCACTTAGGTGTTTGAAAGAGGAAGTCTTGTGATGAGATCAGATGACCACAAAAGTGTGAGGAGAGTTGAACCAAGGGGATTTCAGTGTTGCCTTCTTTAGGAAAGAAATGACTAAGCAATCATGGCTCAGCACGTATTAAGATCTTGTTTCCCATGAAAAAGACCTGAATTGACTCATTAGCGACTGATAATTGTCGTTTTTTTGTGTGTGTATATTTTAACCTGAATGTATTCTGTGTAGTAGTTTGTTTAAATAGCATATAGTACAGCTCACCCGTTTTGCCTTCACCATGTGATATCATGTTTTGATAAATCTAGCTAATTTATATTGTCTTTTTACTTGTTTGTCATATTAATGAAATCCAACTGCCTTGTAAGATTACAAATGTGTACACTAAATGCAGTAAAAATTACAATATCAGTAATGATTGCTTTTGGAATATTAATACTGGCGCATTAATATTGATAATTGCAAAATGTTATTAATCTTATCATAGATAGTACTAAAGTTCAAAATTTATGTTAAATGTCCTCAGACCATCATTGTAAATATGAATTGTCTCTTAACTTGTTGCTGTATGAATAAAACTTCATACAGAATTTGCTTCTGTATGAATAACACTTTTACTATTGTTGTTGTTTTTGGGTATATGTTTGGCACCACTTTTCTGTTTACATTTCAACTGACATAAGAATATTGAACACTTAAGTGCTAAAAGCTTTCTCTCATCATTCCATCCATGTACACATCTTACGGTTTGAAAAATACCACTAACATTTCCTGTTGGATGCAGTTCTTTTCTCCTATGCAATTTGTGTTCATTGTTCTTTTCATTCATTCATTACAGAAACGGATCCAACCAAGTGGAGTTTGACTGGTTCTGTCCATTCTTCGGCCTACTATCCAGCCCCCTGGGCGTCGCTGTCGCGCACCTTCTTTTGCAGTTTTCACTGATGATCTGATTGGCTCTCCATTGTGTCACATGATCAAAACATAACCTCGCATGCGGAAGTGCTAATTGTTGTAGCGTAGCAGCTAACTCGGAACCGACAAAGGTGGGGAGAGTCATTTTGCCCATTTGGAATAACAAACGTTCATGAAAGTATATAAGTTTATTTAAAACACAACAAACTCATGTAGACGTGAATATTTTAACATTACAATGTTTATCAATACTGCAGTACGTAACATACATGTGTCTCAATGTTTACCGGTGGACAGCCATGATCAAATAGTGATTGCAGTATGTCCGCACTCTTTTAGACATGCCACAGAAAGACCCGTGCCAAAAGCAAGCATGCGCAATTCAAAAGTGTCTACAAGGTACATTAAGGTGTCACTTGCATGTCATTTTATTTTGCTAATGGTATAAACAACGCCAGATGAAGCTTTCCCCAATCACTCTCCCCTCTAACAGCTAACAAATACGTGGAAAGCATGTGTGAGGATGTGATCAGGGAGATGCGACGGTGCTGTGAGACGCAGACTGCTGAAACCTCCATCTGCTGCTCGGGTTTCTCCAAGGACTACAAGCCCATAGAGAACAAAAACACCACATAGCATCATGAGTGATAAGAAAATGTTTTGGTGTGAATACTGAGAGAGTATTTTATTTTTAAATATTTTGTTCATGCTGTATCGAATATGACTAAATTGCTATTGACTGACTGAAAGTTGCTCAGTGGTTTGTTCCATAATTTAATTTGCACACATCAGTATGTGGCTGCTTGATCAGACTTGTTTAAGGCCTGGCAGTCAGACAGTAATGAGACATTTTTTATAGGCCTATTGCGCGTGTGATTTTTCCTTCCCTGATTTAAATACACTTAATAAGAGCTACGTGATCCGATTTAAAAGAAACTAAATATTGTGTTAAGACGGTAAAATTCGGCAAGTTCACAGAAGATCTTACTCATTCCAGGCATTTATAGTTGGCAGGGTTTAAGGATTTGGGTTGGACCAATTTTTACATGCAAAGTTCAACTGATTGGAAAGCCTCTCTAAAGTAATCTGTAATTATTCAATTTAATCAGATGAGACAAAAGTATCATTTAAAGATACATTGCACGTTAAAAGAAACCTCTAGATCTTATCTATCATACTGACAGTAAAATGTCATCATACATCAATGTGTGATGTTCAGTACATTCTGTGGGTTACTCTGTGACACGGTTTAATACAGTGTAGCTTGTTGTCACCATAAATGGTCTCATACGTTTCCCGGAGTGCCTGACGACAACCCTGCGGGCCTTAACATCAGAGAATTATGACCTTGTTCATGAGAAAAAAAAGTGAGAGTACCGCCCATATACCGCCCCTTTGGCAAAACGGAACATGTCTGGCTGCTGGTCTCTTGAGGTTATTGTTCATGAGAAAATGAGTATCTCACTGTAACAATGGATTTTCCCTCAGTGAGATTTTTTAAACTATATTGCAAATTATATTCCAAATGTGGTTATATAGAAGCGCTTCTTCTTTGATTCAGAGTGACTCACTCAGAATCCTGACTGCCTTTAGCCAGTTAGGTGGAATAGTTTGTTTGTTTATTGGTTTATTTGTTTGTTTTAACAGCGTTTACATTTACGGGTATTGTCTTCCATGTCTGAAGAGCAAGTAAGAAACGAATTGGGAAATTAGATTGAACAAAGAAAAATAAATATATCTTGAGAAGTTAGTGGCACTTGTCCAAGAAGAAGATGAAAGAGATCAGCAGTGGTGAGTCGATCATGCGACGGCAAGCATTTTAGAGCCTGACGCCGTACGTCAATGCGACACGGATAATGTGGTGACGTCAAAAGCGGAAACGCTGCAAATCTTTCTAGAATTTGTAGCAGCAGTCTATGGCTAGCTAATGCCAGCTAGGTTCACTTGAAGTAGTCTTGGTAAACTATAGGCAGCCACCTTGCTGAAATCAAAAATACATTTCAGAACACCGCTGGCTCCTAACGCCATAAACATTTTATTCAATATCAGTGTATGCACTTAATCTAGTAGCTTAGCCAAATAATTTTGCAAGTTGACGTCTTCGTTAGCATCTTGCTAGCATAATGTCTAGGATAGACTACAGCGTGTGGGACCACATTGAGGTCTCAGATGATGAAGACGACACGCACCCAAACATCGACACACCCAGCCTTTTCAGATGGAGACACCAGGTACAACGCTGAAACATGGCATTTCTGTAAAGTTGTGTTGCACTTAAGTTTTTTGTTCACAGTGTATGGGTAGACCTTAACGTCATATTGCCAGTTAACGTAGCTAGCTGGCTAACGTTACAGACAACCAGCGTGAGTTAGCTATAAAATGTTATATGTAATTGGAAACGATGATACAGCTACAATTGTGCAATTTATTATATATTGGTAAACGCATGCTATATGGTAAGTTCATCAGCCAGAGACACAGCATAAAGAAAGTAGTAATGGTGCTCCAACAAGCTACACGACTGTGTGATGGACGCACAGTGCCAGTTAAAACCTGCAAACCTGATTGCTGTTTGGTGTCGGGTGTTGTGATTTTTGTCCTTCAGGCACGTGTGGAGCGAATGGAAGAGTTTCAGAAAAAGGGAGAGGAACTAGAGAAGGGACTTGCTGAATACAAACGTAAGTTGGCAGATGCACAGAAGAAAACAAAAGAACTAGCTAATTCGGCAACAGATGACGCCAAAGCAGAGCTGAGCAAGGCCCAGGCTGAGGAGAAGAAGCTAAAAAAAGAAGAACGAGAGTGGGAGAAGAAATTGGACGAGCATCGGCGGGAAGAGAAGAAGATGCCTTGGAACGTTGACACCCTCAGCAAGGAGGGCTTCAGCAAGGTGAAACAAGTTTGGGAATATTCTGGATGCCTATAGTTTCTGTGGCCCTGTTGTCTTCCACTCCACTGGAAAATCTTACCTTGCTGGAAAAAAATATTACCTTTCTTATTGGTAAACATGCCACACAAAACATGACTTAAGGTCTTCTCCAAATTGGTACATTGTACTGATAAATAAACAGAACAACAACTTCTGTTATTGATTTACTGTGATAACTTAAGCCCCCACCCTGTGCTTGGTGGAAGAAGATTGAAAATATACCATGATAATACAGTACTAAGTTAAAATGGCATTGCACTAAAGTCTCCCTGGTGGATAATTTACATGCCAAAATTACCAGAGGACCCCAACAGTGGGGAAAAGGTACTTAGTGATGCCTTGCAATTTGCGCATGTTTGCCAGTAAGCAGCATAACAAACTGCTCATGTAGTCAGATATGACATTACATATCAGGGCTATAGATAGCTTTTGATGACAGCTTTCTGTCACTGTCTCTCTCTCATAGAGCATTGTGAATGTCAAACCAGAATCCATCGAAGAGACTGAGGAAGAGAAAGAGCAAAAGCATAAAAGCTTTGTGGAGAAGTATGAGAAGCAGATCAAACATTTTGGTAAGAATCATCCATTATAACTTGTTGAAACCTCATACTTTGTGTCTCAGTTCTTTAATCCATGTTCCATAGTATTAGTGAGAGTAGCGAGGGTCCTTAATTGTTATCTTTGCTGCAGGCATGATGCGACGTTGGGATGACAGCCAGAAGTACCTTTCTGACAACCCTCATCTAGTATGTGAAGAGACTGCAAACTACCTGGTCATCATGTGCATTGACCTTGAAGTTGAGGAGGTAACAGTTGAAGAACAAATATTTCTTTCTAACTGTATTGATTGTATGCAGATATATAGTTTTTTTTTTTTAAGACTATCACTCAGTGGTTCCCTTCATTTACCTTAGCCTGATTTAACATCATAGTTAAACAACCATTATATACGTTACATATTTAACTTTTCTTGAAAAAAAAATGCTTCCTTTGCTTCTTCAACAGAAACATGCTTTGATGGAGCAAGTGGCTCATCAGACCATTGTCATGCAGTTCATTCTGGAGCTGGCAAAAAGCCTCAAGGTGGACCCCCGCGGCTGCTTTCGTCAGTTCTTTGCCAAGATTAAGGTGATTATGCGTGCCTGAGTGCTACAATGTTAAACTAAAACTTAATTTATTGAAGACTGGACACCATGAGGATAAATACCTGGGTCTCCCCACCAGTCAGTTAGAACTGAAGAAGCCTTTTGGATGAGAGGCAAAACGTCTTCTAGAACCTCTAACAAGTCCAGTTGCCTTTACAAGCACTTAGAAGAAAGACACCACATGAGAAAAGATGGCACACAAATATGTAAACACAAAGTACACTCCTACAACGGGAAGAGAATATTGTATGTGAACTAAAATTCACCATGTTGATTGTTTAATAAACAATTTAATGGTCGCTGATTAATCAAATTGTATCTCCTGCAGACGGCAGACCAGCAATACCAGGATGCTTTCAATGATGAGCTGGAATCATTCAAGGAGAGAGTTCGCGGCAGGGCTAAGATCCGCATAGAAAAAGCCATGAAAGAGTATGAGGAGGAAGAGCGACAAAAGCGTCTGGGACCTGGAGGGCTAGATCCTGTTGAAGTGTACGAGACTCTGCCAGCAGTAAGTGCTTGTTCGTAAATAGCCCCAGCGTGGTTACTTAATGTTCAATTGTCAATTTAAAATGGCTCAACTGAGTATGTTCTTGATTGCAGGAGATGCAGAAATGCTTTGATGAGAAGGACATCCAAATGTTACAGGATGTTATCAGCAAAATGGACCCAACGGTAGGTGAAAAACAGTTGTCTTGTTAAAGCCCAGGGTTTCTTTTAAAACCTTATCATTTGATTTGTGGCTTATGGGAATCTTAGCACTTGCACAAATACACAGTGATATAACATGTATATTTTGACCTCAGTTATGAAAGTGATTGTTCTGTGCTTTTTAGGAGGCAAAGGCTCACATGAAGAGATGCATAGACTCAGGGCTCTGGGTCCCAAACTCTAAAACAGATGATGCGGATGACAAAGAGGAAGATGCTACCTATGAGGAGGTGAAACAGGAGATGGAAGAGAATAAGAAGGAATGATCAACACTGATTTTTATGATTTGACTGTTTTTACAAATGTACGCACCCCCTGTATTGCTACTTCCCTATGTGTATGCCTAGTTGGTTGACAGAGTCTTGGAACAATGAAATAACATCTCAAAGATATTTAGCTCAGAGTTTAGGAATGTGTCACAGCATTCATGTAACTACTCAGCAATGTTGCATCAGTTACACCTGCTCGGAAATGAAATTGCCTTTTGTGTTTCTAAACCTTTCAGTTGTTTGGACATAAGTAAAGCTGTATTCTTACATTTATGCGTATTATTTTGTCTCTTTGTCTTTGTGAGTATATGTTTATGCCTGTCTTCTAGTCCACACTATTTTTGTGGTTGTACAGTTCAGGGGAATGACTGCATAAGTGAGTCATGTATTACTTCTCAGAACTGCATCAACCAATCCGTTTGCTTAACTAGAGTTAGAAAAATCTATTTTTCCACTACATTATACCACTGTGTGGCAGTTCTGTCTCAGAACTCAACCAGCAGGTGGCCTTCTTTTCATGTAAAATTACAGCACTAAAATGTCAGCCCTTACACCACCCTCAAATGATGTTTTAACTGCATAGGGCATCAGTTGTTTTTCTCCCTATGATGTCTCCTAACAAATGAACTTCGTTTGGTTTGAACAGTGAGTTGATGGTAAATAAAAATATGGATAAATTTGGATCTCCAGCAGGTGAACATCACACAACAATCAACAATATTAAGAAAAATTCCAGGTGGATGTTAAACATAGATAACTTTAAATAAAAATACATGAGATGTTTTGCATGGCCTAGATCACAAAGCGGGATTTGTGAGTTAGCCGGATACAGCACTGAGTAAAACATGGTTCAGCTCGTTTTACTTTCAGTTTGGGGGGTTTCCACGTTTTATCCAGCACAGGCGTCCAGTTACCCAGTAAAACCCCAACGTGATTCAGGCGACTGAAATTTTATTATAGGTCAGCATAGATGACTGAATCATATTCCCAAACCTAGCATTCAACTTCTGCTTTACAGTTTAAAATGACTGTCACCAGGATATGCATACTCTCCATAGTTAGCTTTCTAATCCTGCTTTGTGGAATACCCACCAGAAAACCTTTTTTATTTATATACTCTATCCTCAATAAATTGTCAGTTTGATGCTGCTCATAATGATGTATACCATAAATTTGACTTATTTCACATGGTGTCAGCCCAGATGAGTGGCTATAATGGGTCTGGGTGTGTTGGTGTTGTACTACCGTCCGCCCCGGAGCGGAGGGCGTGGCTCCAGGCTGGTTTCGAGAAGCGCCTTTGTCGTCACGCAGTTCTTCACGAGAATCTAGGAAAGGAGGCTATGGGGAAATACGCTCAGCCGATAGCGAAGATTGAATGTCTTTTCTGTTTCTCGTGTTAAATAGGTTTTATATCACATCCGTCAAAGGTCGTCGTTAAATGGTAAGATATCTGACGCTAACGCATTTGTTGAAGTTTAGAAGTACAGGAGGCTTAATGTTGACTTAGTATATTATGACATTAACGACACTTAAGGATGGCCAGTGTTTTTGGGCCATGGCATGACGCAGTGACAAGTGGTTATTTGTAGGCGTATTGTAATGATATTATTTCGCTGCTGCGCCGTAGGCTTTTGCTGTTGTGTTTACCTATGATGTAAACAATAAACAGGCTGCAATCCGGAAGGCCTGCTTATAAGAGTGATCCGATCGACCGGGCCATAATACGTTTCGTATTATTTCCA